>JAKTSK010000030.1:0-148688 GCA_030580155.1 Diutina siamensis
CGTCTTCGCCAAATAAAATATAATTTAAAATGTCACTGAGAGTAATCACCAGCACCAACCGACCTTCATCATCCACGACAAACAACCGGTGCAATCGCGACTTACGAATAGTATCCATAATCGTACTCAACCGATCATTAACAGTACAAGTATGCACCCCCTCGAAATCATCGGGTCGCTTCAAAAGGGCGTCACCAATGGTGAGATCTAACTCACTATAACTGCCACCTTTAACCAATCCCAAAATGTCAACAATTTCATAAACATTAATCAACTTACCTTGATCATCAACCACCGGCACCGACAGCACCGACTTTTCCGACAATAAATGAATAATTTCCAACACTCGAGTATTCATGGTACAAGTGGCAATTTGCTTAGTTTCCCCCAACCCAGACAAATGTTTAATTGGCTTCAACAACATTTTGGTTTCCTTACAATTAAGGGCAACAAATTTAAGGATACGATACTGGGTCAACACCGACACGACAATTTCTCGATGAGTCTTTTCATCCTCATCAATGAGCGGGATTCTCCGCGCTCTCAGTTGTAACATCTTTACACACGCTTCATACAACAGTTCAAACGGGTGAATCAGAATCGTTTCGATGGGCTGGGCACCAATGGCCCGTTCCACTTCGGATAACCCATCCAATGTAAGTTGATCGACAAACTCAAACTTGTCGGGATGTTGCACATAATATTGAATGACATTGATAAAGTCGGACAGAGTTAGTAACCCGTCAAACCTCAGGGTCTTGGAGTTCCACAACGGCGCCAGCACAATGTTATTCTGGAGTAAAATCGTCAACAGCTTCTTCACTAATAACAGAGTGTCGAGCACCACCAACCGGTAGGATACTGGCAACACGTCGTACAGAGTTTTGGACTGGAGAAATAGCCGGATGGCCTTGATGCCGATTTTCTGATCATTATCAATCTGCTCCGGCGTTAAACTAAGAATGTAGTCATTAGGAGTGCCTTGGGCCACCACGGACATGCTTGTTGGGTTGGCTAATGTTGGAGATTAGTATAAAGGGTGAAGCGTGGAGGTGCGAGGGCAAGTGCACGTGACCCATCATCCCGTTGAGGGCCCGTTTGGAGATGAATGACATGAAGCGACGGTCTTCTAACGATGATGGGGGGTCCCATGCTGATGATATCAAGAGAGTAAAACTTCAGGAAAAGTCAAAGCTTCAAACAGCAATTGCTTCTCTTCGAAAAGAGTTCAACCAACGAGGGTCGGTGTTTATTCTGAATCTTCCATCAGATACAACCACTGACGATATGATCGAGTGGTTTGGCAAGTATGGTCCCATCCAAACAGATCGTCGTCTGGGGAAGCCTCGGATTAAGCTTTATTACGATGAGCACGGCCAGTTCAAGGGTGAGGGGACCGTATTCTATGATACTGCCGTTAGTGCTGACCAAGCAATTGCATTGGCTGATGGTCTCACTATTCGTCACCATACGATTAAAGTGGAAGAAGCAATTCATGAGAAAAAGCCCACCACCACATTTGGTGGTCAAGCGCTGGCGCCAGCCCGATTTGGTGAGCCTAAGGTTCACCTTTCATCGGAAGCTAAAGATAAACTAGCGGAGAAAAAGCTCATGTTGACTGCCAAACACATTTTTATTGATAACATGTTTCGTCCTCAGGAGCTTGATCGTCAACTTGAATTGGATATTGAGGAAGATATCCGAGAAGAGTTGGAGAAACTTGGAGTGGCCAACGTGATTGAAATAAAGTTTGTTAAACATGGGGTATATGTGGAATTGGAATCTGCTGAGATGGTGACAAAGGCGATTAAAGGTATTGATGGCCGGTGGTTTGATGGGTTAAAGATCAAGGCATCGAGAACAACCCTGGTAAGTTAGGTGATTGGAGGAATGGGAATAAAGGGTGAGGTAATTGCCATAATTTGAAGTTTTTTGAAGTTTTTGCTGATTGATTAATTGATGGTTTAATGGTTGCAAAGTTCATGAATATTGAATGGACTCTGATTACGCATGACTTGAAAGTGTCCACCTAAGTGATCGGGTGTTTGAAGCACACTCGTAGTTTGTTAATAATCAATTATTGACATTTGCGGAGTGGTTTCCTGGTTGAATATAATATCCATCTCCCATTGGATCCCGTTGATGCACGAGTTCAAACTGACTTTCGAAGGTTTTCAAGATTTAGTGATTGCATAAACATAACAAATGCAAGCCAATGAAACATTTGAAATTAGGTGAAAAGAATTTTTGAGTGGCCGATTGGTAATAATCAAACATTGATGATGATGGACCTTAGATTGTTTTGAAGCAAATGACCGATGGATTTAAATCTCCGGCGATAATTGATTGTCAATGTCTCAATACCATTGATAAATTGTTTAACCTTGGAATTTGGGGACATGCATTATCGATGGGCTCAGTGACGCAGATTCGTACTTGACCTGGAGATTAAAATCTTAGCCAGTGGTAAATAATAATGCCAAAGTTATGGGATTGATGAGAAATTAGTTTTAATGATACCTTTATAAAAATAAAGGTGAACCCGGACCCTGGTGGACCCTGACACTAACAAATCCTTTCAATGTGGACCCTGGCACCATTAGACTCTTTTATCCTGTCATTAGTTGACCCTGCATTGGTAGTCCCTACCACCATGGACCCCACCGGCGCATTACCAGTTGACCTAGAGACCAATTGTCCCCTCATTTCCAACCTTCTCAACACGGTTAATGCCGCCAGATTAATCCATCACGTCATCCTAATTCCACCTTAGCCTTACAGTGACAATTCCACCCCATTCTTAGTCCCGTTAATATCACAATCATCCCCTCGTCTTGGTCATTCCGACCATCATCTCCACATTTCGGTTTCGGATTGGCAACGTAACGGAAACCCCTGAGACCCTTGCATGATTCAGGGTGGTATTGCATCAACCCTAGAATGAAGACACCAAGGAACCAAGAATAAAAATTTAAACACAGGGGTCATGCCTAAACTACACTTGTCATTATTGTTTGATTATCACTATTAATTATCTTTGGATGATCGCATCAAACGCTCGCAACCAGACAATGCAGGTGTCAATGTTGTTAATAAATCGAAATAGGAAATGATCTCAAAAAATAGACGAGCACCACCCCCACCAGTTAGGGTTATAAATCATCATGACAACCAAACCCCCTGGATTGCGATATCTGCGTAGGACCTCACAACCATCCTTGTTCAATGAGTAGTTGTAAGGTACAAACTAGACATTTGACCAACCTGATGATGGGAATTGTCCCCTTTGCGGAAGGGCAACCTTGGTAGCCCCGTTGTATCGGACATCACGCAACTTCTCGTTATTGTTCTGCCGTGCATCGTCGTCTAAATCAGGTATTTAAGGGGAGGTGACCTCGGGGTAATCAGTTTTACCAACCATCATGAATACTTTGAATTGGGTGGCCACAATGGGGCTTGCTATTGTCGACAAATTCATGTTTATCCATGGGTAAGAGAGTCTAGGAGAGATAATCTCTGATTGAAAATTCTCAGCCATTATGGAGGCATGGGGGGGTTGATAATGGAGGTGAAGATGAAACCTCAGTACTACTTGCTTGAATGAAACGTCCGAGGACATTGAGGTCCGACGGTAGTAATTTGGGATTAACAAGTGGGAAACGAGGTTTAGTCTCCTAGGCGAATGCTTGAGTCCTTGGCCACATTAATGAAAGGTGATGATGGTGGAGACAGAAGTTTGAGGATACTTTTGTTTCATCCATTCATTTTGATTCTTTATCATTTATCGAACTGTTCCAATATCAAATTTGGTTTGTCAATCATTCATCAAATTTGGTTGCCAACCATTATTGTCGATACAATCGATCGTTATCGTCGATTGGATCATTTCCCTCAATTTTCAGCCTACAATTTCCCTCAATTTTCAACTGATGGTGATATCATTAAAATTTGATTGACCATCAAAATTACCACCAATCATTTATCCAATTGATTATACTCAATCTTATCCTTTCATCCTTCACAATCATCGTATGTTTTGGTGCATAAATAGTCTGTTTTCATGCACTAATTTGGAATTTGAGATTGAGCCTCGGAACAAGACATGTTGAAGTATTTACTGAACACCAATCACGAGGGACGCCTTGGATTGCTACAAGTTGCCATCAATTGACCAATTGCGTTGGTCAATCGATATATCCTTTCTAAATTGTTCAACACTACCCGCCAATACCCGACATTTTATGTTCGGGGAGTCAGCCCTATTTAAACCTCTGTAAGAATAAATACATCAGTTCACCATCAGCTCACCCCTTAAACCCAATTTCATTCCTGTACAACCACCCCACATATAAAACACAACCCTTATCCTCCCACGCATCCCCATGATTGAATTTCTCGCCAGGTTAGCCCTGCTCCCGCTAAAGCTCCTTTGGCTCACCATTGAGTACTATACCATTGGCACTAACTTTGATAATGAAGTGATTAAACTGTCCTTGCCTCGGACATTAAACTGTGGACTATTCCAACATATGGGACCAGGACTTAATTTGACCGTGGCCAAACCAAGACAAACAATTTTACAAATCATCAATCTGAAACTGAAACTATATGGTGGACTTCCTGGCTATGGCCTGCAATTGACTGAACGGACCCATTGGGTAGTAAAGGAAGCTAAGTCCCATCCAGTGATTTTATACGTCCATGGGGGGTGTTTTGCCATACAAATGGACCCCACTTCATTGGTGACCATGATCAACTTACATTTAGCTCTTGGCGAATTCCATGATCGCGAAGTTTCAGTGGCAGTGGTGGATTATCCCTTGACTAGTGAGGGTAGTCATTTCCCCAGCCAACTCGATGAAGTGACCAAGGCGTATTGTGCATTACTAGATCATGGTTTTAACCAAATCATTCTTATTGGCGATTCTGCTGGTGGGAATTTGGTACTTGATCTCTTGCCAGTAATTGATGAAAAGAACCTCACCTGGCCCCTAGCAGTGATTCCCATTAGTCCCTGGCTTGAAGTCACCAGTGATAAGTTCAGATCATACAAAAATGAATCCAAGGACGTGTTTAAATTCAAGATGATTGATTATTTTGGTTCCAAATATGGCAGGGATGTCAATATTGCCCTGTCAACATTTGACTACGCTTCTACTCCTCCATTCGTTAATGGTAAGGTATTTTTCGTATTTGGTGAATATGAAGTGTTGTATGATCAAATCATGGAATTTGTCCAATCCACCAATTATGTCACTTCCCACCCGGACAAGGTGTTTATTGATGCCAAAGGGGTACATATTGGATTATTCATCAGCGAACTGGTGTCATTTGGTACTCTCGAGAACTGGTACAATTTTCCTTGTGCCAATGCCATTACGAAATTTATTGCTTCATTATAGACTATGCAGAATATATGCATTCACATTACTTGGTGGGCCAATTGGTCCAACTGTTGCATCACCGATGCCATCATTTGCCCTTCCTCTTCAAGCCATGCTTGTAATTGCTTCAACTGTTTACCATTTTGGTAAATTGCCAAAATCTTCTTCACTTCCAATGGGTCATTGGCAGTTTGTTTAATTGCCTTGACCAGCTGAGAGAGTCGTTCCACCGACAATGGTAGTTCCAGATCATCCGATCCCAAGAGTTTGGTATAATCATTAACTTGATTAAACCATTGTCGTTCTTGATCAGATAATGGCAAGTTATTCAGGGCATATAATCGACGCAGATAATCAAACAAATCATTCTTGATCTTTTGATAGCGACTAACCATTGCTTGTTGACGATGAGCAGCTCGTGTCACTCGTTCATGGGTACTAGTGGTGTTGATACCCTTAATTTGATCCAATTGGATGAGTTGCTTGTGCATGGTTTTGATCATGGCACCAAGACATCCACAGAGTTGAACCATCAATGTTTGATACTTCGCTACATCTTTGATGGTTTGCTGGGATACTGTTTCCGTCAATTGGAGACCCTTGGCGGTGGAAATGGATTCAGAACCACCAGTGATGGCTAATGGTTTGATTTGACGTTGAGAAATCTCCATCTCATTAAATAACTGAACCAAAACTTGTTCCACTGATTGCAGGGGTTTGGTTTTGGAAGCATGCTCAATATTGGTTTTGGTTTTGGTTCGGGGCATCTCCCGTTTCTTCACCACATTCTCCCAAACAATCTTGGTCCCAACTTGACCCTTGTCAACAAACACCATCAATCTTCCCGATTGGGTCACCATATCATCCACTTCAGCTATACCATCGATGACATCATTACTCTGAGCCATAAGGTCATAGGTGGCCTTAAGACTAGCTAAATCTAACCCTTCTTCATCCCCCATCGACATGGCCACAGCAAATTTGTTGATCCAGGATTCTATTTTAGCTTGAACCACCACTTGACTATTCTTAATATAGCATGTCAACGCCAGAGAAACAATTTTGGGTCGTTGAGAGCCAAAAGTGACGGGAATAGCTTCAGCAAATACCAGGGATAACAAACAATAATGCTTTTTCCAGTAAATTATCTGGGAATTGTAAATACTATCATTTTTAAACTTTTGTTGAGTATTATCAACAAATCCCAATCCCCGTTTTGGCCGGGAATAATCAGCGACATCGACGGTATTTGACTCAGGAATGTATAGCAGATTGGGATGTAACAAGTTTTCCTTTTCTTCCTGTAAAAACATGATGATAGGCGACAATTGACAATAATAAGTGATGGAATCAACGTCATTACTGCGAGAAAGCATGGCAACAAAGCTAAATGAGCCATTTTCACCACAAATGGTGGCCAAATCATAAGTTTCGCCATCACCACCAAGATCAGCCAACGGACCTTGCACTACTGGTAACAATGATTGGTCCAATGGCACCGTCAATGCCAATTTACCATCGTTGTCATCACATTGACTTAACAACTGTTCAAAGAATGCCTGCTGGCGCAAAAGTGCCCTGGATAAAAACCCATTCGTACTTAATGTCAGGGCCTTGCTAGCAAAGGTTTCTTGACATTGTTGACTAATAGCAATGGTTTCTTCTAACCCAGCAATCACTTGGTTCTTGGTGGTGGAAATACCCACCATTGGTGGCAAAAATGGATAAATACAATATATCTTACCATTGTTGGAAGAAATATACAACGTGAGTGACCCCTTTAATTCAGAATCGCTACCAAAGGCAATGGATGTCGCACGACTGCCGCCAAAGGTACTATTGGTCGACAAATCAACCTTAAGAACGGGATAAGACGAAACGCGAAGGTCAAAGCAAGAAATGACATTATCCTCGGTCAATACAACAAACACACAATCCCCCAGCACCCCAGGGTGCCACAAGAATTTGACAATTTTCAGATCGAGCTGAACACTAAACGTGGACACGGGAATTTCAGTCAATTGTATTCCTTCATCACTAGTGGCCACCGCTGCTAATGAATGAGGAAGATGGTACACTAGTACCTGAGTGGCCCCAAACAGGGCCAACAAGTTGGACAGTTTGTTGATTGAAAGGCCATTAATGGAAAACAATTTATCTTGACCTTCATAGGGCACGAGTAACCAATAGTTGGTTGTTTGTCTGCCCAAAGTACAACATCTAACCATGGTTGGTGAAGCATAAAAGATGTCCCGATTGTCCCTTACGGCAATTCGGTCAGTCCCCCCCGGTACATTGCCAATAGATTCATCCAAACCATCCAGCCAGAGTTGTTGAAACAAGTGCTGGCTAGTGATGTCTTTGGTTAAACACTCCATGTGTGGTAGTGTGGTAAGCGCTCCAGATGGGATGAAGTTGTCGCACAGTAGCACACTCGCAGTGGCATGGGAAAAAGAACCAGAGTATGGTTGTGATGACAAGTAAAGGTATTAGGCAATACAAGTAAAGAGTCAAGAAGTAGTAATGGTGATGGATAAAAGTATTTCAGATGTTTAGTAAAAGTTGATAGTCAAAAAAAAGCTGTCAAAAGATTAATTGGTTAGAAATTTACGAAGACTCCAACAATCAACCGAAGACTATCCCATGTAATATTTAGCCTGACAAGAGACGTAATAGATAGAACATCCCACCAACAAGGAGGCTTTAACTGGACCGTTATTCATCGGCAGTAGCAGAGAATAGAGTATAATTGAGAGATATACATGTGAGAATCCAACATTAGTAAGGATAATTCAAATGATGGAAGGAATTTATAATCTGGCCATTTCACAACATCTACACCAAGTACAGCGATCTTCGCCAAAGTTCTGAAGTTGTGTGATGATGCCATCAAAGGACTATTTATGATTGATTTGAAAAAAGTATATGAAAATCAAGTAAAAAAATGTCAATAATGAATGTAATTTAATGGTTATTGATTGATAAAGTGATATTTTTCCATCTTACGTCAAATACATGTTAACGAGATATGATAGTATTTTAGATAATTAGTTAGAAGATCTGTCTCAGGCTTGTTAAATGGAACTTGATAAGATCAAATCAAGGCTATTTCTTTTTAGTATTGGTGACACTCGTGGGGGATAAATTCACCTGATTTTGGCCAAGCACATACGGAAAAATAAAGTTGATTAAAATTGTGCCTTCCCCAGGAGATTCAGATTTTCCACGTCTTTATTTGCTTCACTCATCCTCCACTTCCTACCAGGTCGCACTCAGTCTTACCACTACCAAAGAACCATGGGAAAGCAATACATCTCAACAGTACTGGCATCCCAAGGCCACCTGCTGGATATTACAGGGGTTTCCATTACCAATAAATATACCATCACCGTATCCCTGGACGGTGAGGCGCATTTCTGGGACAACAAACAAGTTGAAGTCCATGATCCCAATACTTTGGTGGAAAAGAAAACCATTGACGACAAGGGGATTCATCATGTGTCTACCTTGAGTACTACTCTTGGTAACCTGGGGGAACGGGTGGTGATTGTTGCTTTTGGTTGCTTTGATGGACTGACCAAAGTATTCTACTATACTAATGAAGACCTTAGCACCTGGACTGCCATCGACGGCACCAAATTAACCAATTCAACCTGGGCATCGGCATTTTACAAAGACCCCACTGGAAAACGAGATATACTACTTGTAACCCGAGCCAATGGTACTGTGGTGCTGTATGAGATCAAATATATCCATGATGGCGACAAGTTCGAAACGGTGGAGTTAGTTGAAGATGGGGTATTTGACCCCAATTTAGGGTCATTCCCCGTATCGTTGGCAGTACTGTCTACTGAAGATGCCCTTTTTGCTGTGGGCTATACTAATGGTGACGTTTTGCTCTGTCACATTGACAAACTCAAGATCATCTACTCGTTCCACTCTAGTGATTTGCAATTGCCCGGAGTCAAACTGAAGCTGGTGCCCCGGGTACTTGCATTTTCCCCCGGGGGGGTCATTTTGGCGGTGGGTCGTGACATTGAGCTGGCTGGAGCCATTTCATTATATGATGTGAAATACGGGGAAAACGTTGGCTCGCTTACCATCCCCTCCCATTCCAACAAGACAGCATTGGGAGGGTTTGCTCATGATGGTTGGATCATGGGATTATCGTTTGATTCCACCGGAGAGTACTTGGCTTCATGTGGTTACGACAAGGCGGTGAGAGTATGGAACGTTGAAACCAAGGAACGGGAGGCCACGATAAACATCTCAATCACTGATTTGGAAGATACCACTGCTGAAGAAAATACCGACGTTAGTGTTGCCCTGGGGGTGGCGTTTATCAAAAAGGGGATCCGGGGAGGTGCTGGGGGGGACTCCAACGATGGGTTGTGTGTAATTAGCTTTGATCGAGGTGTACGGTGGTACCGTGAAGCTGGGGGTATCTAGCACCACCATTACACCCATTACGATAGTGATATAGAATTAAAAAAACATTGGGGGGTTGGGCTCCAATTATATACCTTTTGCTAATAATGTCCTACATATAACACCAAGCCTCACCATCACCTTGACCACCGTACCATCAGACCCCATCGACTAAATGCTGGCATTAAACTATAGCAAGGATAACAAGGTTGGGGAAGGGACATATGCTGTGGTCTACCTTGGTAAACAACTCAGTACAGACCGAAGAATCGCCGTCAAGGAGCTTAAAACTGGTCTTTTCAAAGATGGTTTGGACATGTCGGCGATTCGAGAGGTGAAATATCTTCAGGAATTGCGCCATGTCAATGTCATCGAGTTGATTGATGTATTTTCTGCTCGGAATAACCTCAATTTGGTACTTGAGTTTCTTCCCTGTGATTTGGAAGTATTGATCAAAGATCATTCGGTGACATTTCTGGCGGGAGATATCAAGCTGTGGCTATTAATGACCCTTCGAGGGGTCCATCATTGCCATAGAAACTTTATTTTGCATCGAGATTTAAAACCTAATAACTTATTGTTGGCACCTGATGGTCAATTGAAGATTGCTGATTTTGGCCTTGCCCGACTGTTGGGGAATATTAATGAAGATTTGACTCTGAATGTGGTTACTAGATGGTACCGGGCCCCAGAACTTTTGTTTGGGGCTAAACATTATACTGGGGCCGTTGACGTTTGGGCCATTGGCATTATTTTCGCTGAATTAATGATTAGAGCCCCTTACCTCCCTGGGAAGGATGATATTGACCAAATGGATGTTACATTTAGAGCATTGGGAACTCCTACTGAACAGAATTGGCCCAATGTGTCTAGTCTTCAATTATATGATTCCCTCAAAGTATACCCTCCTCCATCTCGAGCAGAAATGAGACTTCGATTTAGTGCTGCCACCGAAGAAGCGCTTGATTTAATGATGATGATGACTCAACTTGATCCTAGTCGTCGTTGTACCACCGAAATGGCCCTCAAACATAAATATTTCACTGATATGCCCGAACCAACGCTTCCCGAAAAACTTCCAAAGAAAAAGCAGGACAAGAGCGATGAGCCCGATTCCAAGCGAAGAAAAGTAGAGTGATTTATCTAGTTATGATACATCTCCCGGACATATTCGGCAATCCCCCATGCCAGGGTTAACCCGGGACTCTCTATACCTACAAGATTAACAAACCCAGGAAAGTCGGCCTCTTGTTTAATGTAAAAGTCAACAAAGCCATGTTTACTCTCCTGTTGGGATTTTAATTTGGGACGAATGCCAGCGTAGGCCGGCGCAAGTTCACTGGCCTTTATAGATGGGAAATAGGTACGAATTGCTTCCACTGCCGCGGGTAAATTGGCCGCGCTGGGGGTATAATCAATATCATTAGCATCATTAACATCCAACCATTCCAAATCAGGACCAAACCGGATTTGTCCTCCTAAATCAAAGGTGAGATGAGTACCAAGGGACACGGCATTGGGGTTAGGACAAGGATAAATCAAATGAGAAGTGATGGTTCCCATGGGTTTGCTTGGAGTATAACTAAAGTAATTACCTTTAGCAAAGTAGGAACCAAAATGACGGGATGGGGGAAGAACCATATTGGCAATTTTGGGGGCATGAAGCCCCGCACTATTGACCAAATTATCAGCAGTAATGGTAAACTGTTGATTTTCAACTTTATCTAATAAATACAAGGTATATTCTGAGCCATTATAGGAGATATCTTCCACCAAAGTATTGAGTCCCATGGTCCCCCCCGCGTTTTCAAACTTCAGCTCAAAAAATGTACAATAATCATGAGCGCTAATGATACCAGTGGTAGGTGACTCTAAAACTGCTGCCCTAGCCCGGATATGGGGGTATTTTTGCGCTTGTCGCTTCAGAATAAAGTTCACCGGTACCTCCAATTCACCACATCGTTTATAAAATTGGTCCAAGTATTGCGCTTCTTCTTCATCCTGGGCAACAATCCATTTCCCACACTGTTTATAAGGAACGGGCCAATTGGTCTGGCTATAGATTTTGTTCTTTCCCGCGATACACAACCGGGCCTTTAATGAATCCTTGGGATAATAAATGCCGGCATGAATCACTTCGGAGTTGCGACTTGTGGTTTCTTGACCAATTTTGCCATGGTGATCGATCACCACCACCTGATTGCCATCAACCAGTTGTAACTCGGAACCAATGGCAATACCAACAATGCCTGCCCCCACCACTGCATGGGAAAACTCGGCGTGACGACGGACCGAGTACGACAAATGTCGGATCATTATGGTTACAGGAATCTGGAGTTAACGGTTGTTGGTAGCACATGATATGCGTTCACGTGATGAGCAAATTACCTGCATATGCCCCAGCCATTTTGTGAATTTAAACATCATTTTGCAACGGATTGAGTGGTTGCATTAACCCAGTTGTAATCAGTCGTCCATTATCAAGGAGAGATTATCCGATTAGTCCCGTATTTTCTTGGTTTCTTGGTTGTTGTTAGCCACTTGTACTATTGGTGCTAGGTCTGATGATTCTAATAGAAGGAATAAAATACCTGTGTCTCCTGTGTGTCCGAGGCCATCGCCTGACCACATGTAGCCATCACATCGACCGGCCTTTAGTCAAAGTAAAGAGCAAAGGTCGTCCCAGTCTTGATAATCAGGTGAAACCCCATCAACGGGTGGTGGTATTCGCCGAGGAGGTTGAAGTTGATCCCGAGGATGCTAATGTGATTAATGTGGTCCGATGTTCTCCGAAGAAAATCCTCGATACTGAAACTAATAATATTGTTGGTAGTTATGAAGCCAAACTTCCCGGGTCTTCCAAGCCCATTGTTCATGCCAATAGTTTTATCAATGTCATGTGTGGATGTTCAATAACCGGCAAGGTGCAAAAGCTGTGTGGGTGTAATCGAAAAAAGAATGCCAACAAGAAGCGCATCTTGGAGTCGTATATTCATCGGAAGAAGATTCCGGTGACGGTTTCGGCCCCCACCGCCGATGTGGCCTATGATCATCCTAGTAAATTTCCTAGTACCGAGATTCTTTCATCGATATTGGGAGGGGGATGTGGCGCCCAATGTCTGTGTGATGAAAATTGTATGTGCCCTGGGTGTCAAGTACATAATGTGCCACCATTACCTTCCCAGCCCATGCCATATGTCGATACTTTTGAACCATTGGTTCCTCTCGAGTTGCCTAAAACTCCATTTGAGTTTCCTGAAATTAAGGCTCCTCCTGCCCCCGTCACTGATAGTCCCACCTGCTCTTGCCCCAATGATTCGTGTGACTGTACTAACTGTGCTACCCACGGGATCATCAACGGGTTTAGGTTGGACGACATTTTGGATTTTAGCTTTCCTCAAGCCACCATCGAGCAACTCCTTCAGCAAATCCCCCTGCCCGAAGATATTGAGGAAAAGCTGTGTCATTCTCGCTCCACTGACTCTTCAGCCGCCAATGGCTGCTGCAAGAATAAACTGTAAATAGTGACCCCGTGCAGTCACCCTTTGAGTCAGGTTAATAGTGAGGTGACTCATCGGGGTCAGTAACCCATATTTGGTGTATTTAACCAGGGTCCATCCTTGTCAACGGTATGCCTTCTAATCCCATTCATCGGAGTGATCCTATTGATATTCAAAAGCCAAAGTGTGTGATGTGCATTTATGGTCTGCTAGCGAATATGGACAATTATAACCGGTGCCGCCTAAGGCAGCATAGAAGTTGTGTCAATTGTGGAAATTGTATTCACGTGAGATGATCGACTGAAGGTTGACCGAAGGTTGACCGAAGGTCGGGTATTAAGCTACTAAAGCATTGAATGGAATTGATGGAATTGGGGAAATTTCGAAATGTTTATGAACATTTCTGTAATCATTTTTATAGGATTATTGGGCTTGGGTTTGGTAGATTGGTATTTATTAATTAATAATTTATTGTGAGGATTTTAACGATATTCAGTTTGTGAATATTCATGTTGGTGAAAGTTTTGTGAAATGTGGTGGATTTTGAGGTAGAGAAAGAGAAAATAGAGGCGAATCTTAAAGTTACATGAATTCGATGGATTAGATTGATTTATTCGAATGAGATTCACTTTTGATTCTCATACAATAAAGCTATTCGAAGTTCAAGAGGAGTGCCAGCCAATGGGGTTGACGCCAATCTACCCATTTTCTTTACTTAAATCTTTACAGATCATCATTTCTGGGAATCCTCTAGTGGGCACTTTTTTGTTTATTAGGTTGACTTTAACTTTAAAAATGGTCGGCACTCTCCCGTCCCTAGCAAAGAAGAAGACGGGCAAAAGTACTTGTGCGAGACAATTCCACAAAGTCGCAAACCTAGCTCATTTCCATCTTTAAGTGTTTATACTTTTAACCATCTTATTTGTGTGGCTAATATGTTAAAGTAAAATCTACCCACTGGTCACAATCAGAGGTTTGGCCTGCGATTGGTATTTCAGTTGACAATTCGTTATTCATTTCGAGTTTTCCGTCGTTACCAGTGGCTTTTCCGTTTTCCGTTCGTTGGCCCTTACACGTTATTAGTTTCCACTTTCTACCAAATATGGTTGCAACCACGTTGATCTATTTTGGCCATGAGTGCGTTCATACAGTAGCTCAGCTTACCAGAAATATCATCCCAAACACTAGAATGAATACTTCAGGTAAATGCTAGATATATACAGCTCAACTCATAGAAGACAAACCCCCCACCCCCTCTATATTTCCCCTTCATCAATTTATTCATATTTACTCCCCCTCTCGCGCCGCAGATGTTTTATCGCACATCAACACTTCGTTGAAAAACTCCACTCCATGAGTGAAACCACCGTTGCGTTCTACCTTGGCGACGCCACGGAAAAGTTGGGCACATTGGATGTCCCTTTGGCTGATGGTGGCCAGGTGGTTTCTATCAATCTTGTCGATGAGTTGGCCGACCCCGATGCCCTCATTGGTTTTCTCAAACAAGAAAACGGCGCGAGAAAGTATTGGGTTGCCATTGCCAATGCTTACTGTGCAAATGGCAAGATTCAAGAGGCCACTCGAGTGATTGAAGAAGCGGGCCAACTTCCTAATTTTGATGATAATGACCGTCAAGCTCTCAATGAATACAAGGGGTGGCTTCAATTGAAGCTGGCGTCGACCAAAGTGGGTCCAGCGCGGCAAACCCACTTGACTGAGGCCAGATCTATTGTTGAACAATTGCAGCTGGTGGATCTGGTGCTGGTACGGCTTTTGGAAGCCGAGTTGGCATTTGCGGAGGACCAATTCGACACGGCTGGGGCCATCTTTGATTCAATTCTCAAGAATGATGCCAACAACTGCTTTGCGTTGACAGGGAAGGCTCATATTGTTTTGGCCAAGTCCCATAATTACCAGGTGGCTCTCAAATTATTCCAACAAGTATTGATGATTAATCCCCTTATGCGTCCTGACCCCAGAATTGGTATCGGTATGTGTTTTTGGTTGTTGAATGATCGTAAAATGGCAGTCAAATCATGGAACCGGTCGTTGGAATTGTATCCTAATGAAAAGGTGGCCCAAGTACTCTTGGCACTCTCTCAATTTAATGATACGTTGACCAAATCGGTTAGTGATGAAGAGTTCATTTCCAATTACACTACCACCATTGAAAAGTTTGCTCTGCTTCAACAAGAGGGCCAGTTTGTCCCCGCGTTGGTGGTGGTGTCGTATTTGTTCTCTAAACAGAGATATGATGAAGTTGTGGCTGCCATTACCAAGATTGGTCAACAAATCTTGGGGGAAGACTTTTCCGAAAACTTCCGGTTTAAATTGGCCGGGTCCAATATTGGCAAGTATGAAAAGATGGTATTATCCCAATGTGCTCTTTGGTTGGGACGGGTTGAATTTACCAAGGGCAACTTTACTCAAGCGCAAAAACATTATGCTGAGCTGATTAAACTCGAAGATAATCTTTTGGCAAAACTTGGGTTGGGGCTGGCTCAGTTGGCCCGGGGATCGGTCGAAGATGCCATTATGACCTATGAACTGATTTTGAAAACCGATAACAAATCGCTCGAAGTGCTCTACTTGTTGGGAGTCTTGTATTCTCAACTGAAACTGAAGAGAAAGAAGGAAATGGCCATTCTGGTATTGGAAAGATATTTGAGATTGGCCAATGGGATCACTTCCAAGGGTGAAGAAGCCCAAACCAAGGAACCAGTGACGATGAATGCGTTATTGGTATTATCACGACTTTATGAACCTAAGGATATTGGCCAATCATTGACTTATCTTCAAAAGGCCATCGAAGTTCAAAAACAAATTGGTCGCGATGCCCCGTTGGAAGTGTATAATAATATTGGCGTGTATCAATTCTTAAGAAAGAAGTTTGATGATGCTTCCAAGGAATTTTCTTATGCATTGGAACATGTCGATGGACCATTTACTGGTGAAGATGGTGATGTTTTGGTTGATTTACCTCAAGATTTACTGGTCACGATCAAGTTTAACAAAGCTCGTCTGGTGGAAGTCACCGATAAAGAAAAAGCCATTGCCAGTTATAAGGAATTGGTAGAACAATGTCCCAATTACTTTACTGCCAAGTTACGTCTCTTGTTCTTGGATTGTCTTGCTCAAGGTGATTACAAGGTAATTCGAGAAGAAATTGAAGAGCTTTTACGGAATAATGCTCTGGAACTTGAGATTCGTTCATTTTACGGATGGTTTATGAAGAATTTTGGGAAAAAAGTCGGTCTCAAACCCGATGATGAAACCAATCATCAAAAGGATACCGTGGTGGAATATGACTCCCATGATTGTTATGCGTTGATTTCATTGGCTAATATCTATTGTGGTATGGCTCGGGATGCTAAGAATGATGATAGCAAACGGAGAAAATACTTCTCTCGGGCAGTGGAATTATATACTAAGGTACTTTCCATTGACTCCAAGGATGTCTATGCCGCTCAAGGGTTGGCTATTGCTTATATTTCAAACAAGGATATTGACAAGGGGTTGGACATTTTGAGAAAAATCCGCGATCTGCTTAATGATATTTCGGTATACTTGAACCTTGGCCATGCTCTTTTGGAAAGTAAAAACTTCTCCAAGGCAATTGAAAATTATGAAATTGCTTTGGGAAGATTCACTGATGGTAAGGATCAGAAGATCTTGTCATTTTTGGGAAGAGCTTGGTACTTACGGGGCCAACTGGAAAAGCATTTACCGTTTCTTAAACGGGCCAAGGAATATACTGAAATGGCCTTGGAAAGTACTGGATCATCTCTGGGGTCAATTAAATTTAATTTGGCTTTTATTGAGTTCCAAATTGCTGAATTTGTCACTAAACAACCCATTGGTCAAAGAAAAGTCGAAGAAATTGAAAGTGCTATTGCCGACTTGGAACTGGCAATTGATCTCCTTAAACAAATTGCCGATGCCGATGGTGATACTCATGTCCCCTACCCCAAGGCTGATTTGGCGGCTCGGGCCAATTTAGGGTCGACGGCATTATTACCAAGATTACAAGGATGTCTCGAAGAAACGAAGCAGAGTATTGAGGAAATTAACCATAGAATGGAAACCGCCAAGAAGTTGAGAGAAGAAGAAGCAGAAAAGAGACGATTGGAAGAAGAAGCCAAGAAGGAGCAAGCCAAACGGGAAGAAGAAGAAAGAGCCAAGGAAAGAGTCAAATTACAAGAACAAGCACAAATCTGGGCCGAAGAATTCCGTACTGCTAACGTGGTTGTTGATTCTGAAGAAGAAGGCGGTGATAGCGGTGATGAAGATGGCAACAAGAAGAAAGAAAAGAAACCCAAGGGCGGTAAAAAGAAGGCGGCAGCCAATGGTAGAGGACGTAAGAGAAAAGCAGCTGCGTTAAGTGATGATGATGAAAGCTCAGCCAGAGATACCGACGATGAAGGAGATACTAAAAAGAAAAAATTATCATCAGCAAAAATCGCTGACTCTGATGAAGAGTTGGATGATGATTTATTTTAATTGGACTTTGGCGGGGGAGGGGAGTGAGGGGAAGTTTCAACAAAGAAATGAAAGTAATGTATTATATATAACAATCGAGATAGAAATAATTTCCAGTATGATATTTTTTCACCTATTTAATACGATTATAAAATGACAATATCAAAGATAACAAATGGTTCATAATCGGCATCCACCAATGAAGCGTATTCATGCAAATTGGCCGATTTCCCCAGTTCACCACCCAAATAAGCAAACTTTTGTACCAACTTCTTTTTAGCAGCATCAAAATTCTTATCCTGGTTTGATCCTTGGAATTTAATCAACCAGTAATCAAACAAGGGAGGTAACCCGTACCGCAACACCAGTTCAACGTAAGTTCGCATCACCTTGATATGGATCCAATCGGCGAAGATGTCCAGGTAAGCCGTACGAGCCAATCTCATCAAATCATTCTTCAGCTTCAGTTCCAGTTGTTTCGACATGTCGAATTCTTTGCGCATATCATTAAGAGTATCTTCCAGGTATTCAAAATCAGTTCTGGGGTGCCATTTGTGTTCTCTTGCCTTGTTGATGAATTCAGTTTCATACTTTTTGAAAAGAGTCACCGTGTACAAGTTGTATTCCGAGTCCGACGAAATGAGTTCTGCCAGCCGGGGGACAACGTATTCACATAAAGTTTCATACAGCTTCTTAAAGTCTTGATCCAAGTTTTTTGGCACTGCCACCAAAATCGTCTTTAAATGTTCGGAATTGAGAACAAATTGATCAGGGTGAACAATATCATGTAAACTTCTAATTGACAAATCGCCATTGCGTTTTCTTTCGGCGGCAGCAAAGTTGGATTTAGCGGTTTGGTAATTTTGAAACGCCGCCCGAACGTCTTGATCTAACAGAAACGCTTCCAGAGTAATAAGTTTGGCCAACTCTTCAATGGGTTTGTCCAAACGAAACTTGGAAGTATTCCAACTAAACCGTTCGACGTAGTCAGTAGCAGGACGGTTTTGCACCGTGCGAGGAAACGAATCAGTCTCCAATACATTGGTAAAGATATCAATGATCTTGGATACCGACCCTGCCAATTGGGTGTCATATTTGGCCAATTCTTCCAGTTGTTGGATGAGGGAATCCAACGTCCCCAGTTGGAATTGAACTGGTTCCACCGAAATTAAGGAGGATTGATCAGTTTGCATATTGTCCCGTAACCATAAACTGGCATTGGCCAGCTCTGGTAATGAGATGGCGGCGTACTTGGCAATGGGCATGGCAAGGGTGTGGTGTGGGATTAATGGTGAACGAGATAATGCGCGTGGACTTGGGTGGGCGTGGGATGAGAGGTGGCAGTAGGAGGAGAGGTGGCAGTAGGAGGAGAAGAAAAGAGAATATTAGGTAGATGATGGTGATAGGGGTATTGTGAATATGGTAGTGGTGGGGTTACTTTGGGGTAGATGGGGGTGAAGGGAACAGCCCTTGGTATGAGGTATATGGGGACTACTGATGACTTGGCCCCAAGGTACAAACACCACATGAGCAACAAATTCAACTCAAGCATTCAAAATCATTCCTTTCAATTTTATCACCTCCCTTGTTTCCATTGTTACACCACCTACCACTACCACCATCTTTAGGTAAACATCCTGCATACACTTAACATGCGCTGAACCCAAACACATCTATCACTACCCACCCCACCAAATGTCAAGACGACTGCTTGGGAGGTCGTTCCCCTTACCCCCAGAGGGAAGCTCAGTACGGAGGACACCCACATGGTCTACATCAGTATCTTCATCGGGACAACGACTCCGACTGCAACGAGTATTATACTCAGTCCAACCCACCGTCAGTACTACTTCCAACGCCAAACTCTCATCCCAACAGATCCTGGCAGCCACCATTAGAGTTTATGACTTTTTATCAAAGTACCAATATCATGGTACCATACCTGGAGGAGAAAAAGCCGCCCAACCACCAACCCAAACCCAATTCTTTGACATTTTCAAGTTTCTCTACAATAAGATCGATGATTCGTTTGTTTATGATCCTAAACGACAAGAAAATGATATTCTTGACGCGTTAAAGACTCAACGCTACCCTGATTTACCTCTGCTTACTGCTCTTCAGTTGAGAGCAGCGGGATCGATTCATTATTGGCCCCAAGTGGTGGCGATGCTCGAATGGTTATGTGAGTTGGTGGAAATCATTACTACTACTGAAGCTACCTCCAGTGATGGATTGGACTGGTATATGAGTCCTCAGGACCCCTTTGATCGACTATTACTGGACTTTTACCTCCATGCTTATGAAGCCCATGAAACCAATAATATCAATAAAGAACAGCAATTGAAGGATAAATTAGTGGCGGCATATCGGGTTATTGAACAGGAAGAAGCCCATTCCACTCAAGTCAAGCTCCAGCGGGCAAAACTGCTTCGTCAACAATTAACTGAACTTCAAGCGCGGGAATCAGAATATGAAAAGGCAGAAACCATCCGAGTCCTGTTGGAAAATGATTGTCTTAAACTTCAAAACTATTCTGAAGAATTAGAAGCGAGAACCGCCGAGTACCCTGATCGGATCGCCAAACTTCAACAACAATTGGAAGAATATGTCAAAGAAATTGAACAAGAAACCGCTCGCTGTGATCATTATAAACACCAGATGAGTGTACGGGGGATTCTGGAGCAGGATATTATTGAAATTAAACAATCCAAGCTTAATCTCCAGGAGAATTTGCGGCTCATTCGAGAACAACGAGGACAAGAGGAATCATTACATCGCAGTGAATTTATCCGATTAGAACGGGCTTATCGAGAATTAGAGATTGAAATCCGTCGTTACGTTAGTGATTGTTCCTCACTTGGTCTCAATGATCGTTCCCTCCGGTTAAATCCCGATATCTTATTAGAGGGTGTAGGACCAGTGTTTGGAGATGGTCGCACTCCTCAACTGGAACTAACTGCGGTTGAAGCAGCCAAGGAACCATTGCTCCAGGAATTACGAGCGGCGAAACTTGAGGTCTCCAAAACTAATGAAAATATCGACGAGATCACCGACGATATTGATGACCTCCAACAACGAATCGAAGCAGCGGAATCCGAGCTCCACCAAGTTCAAGTAGACTTGGATACCGCCAAGAGTGACGGGATGAATTTCTTTAGGGATGCCGCTGCCGAAACTGAACAATTGCAGCGTGAACGAGAAGAAATGACCGCCGAGATGAATAAACAATTGGCAGCAGTGTCACTGAGGTTAGAAGATGTTAAGCAACAACAACTCCTGGCCACTGCGTCTAATGAACACCAATTGGATCAATTGATTGGTATCAGTAATCACGTGGCCCAATTGTTGCGAGACCTGGTGGTTCACCATCATATGGCAATGTCATCAATTGCTGATGCCATCCAAGAAGCAGTGGATAACATTTCCACCGAACCGGTACCTACTTAATGATTTATGAATGTAATATACAATGGACTCAATTCGGCATTTTCCATCGCGGGGCAGCTTTGACTCGGAATGACTCGGGCGGTGGGGCCCGAGTCACCCCCACCATTACCTTTATAAATGATTGCTGCCGCGCATTAACCCACCCCATATCTCCATAATGTTCAAGGTTGCCGCTAGAGCCCTCGTTAGACCGTCCGTGGCCGCATTTCCCCGGGCATTGGCGATGAGATCAATCTCGTCCACCGTCCCCCGCTTCAACCAAGTCCGCTACCAACTTAATACTGAATCGTTCGTCCACAAGTACCATGAACAAGGCCCCAAGGCGGTTAAGTTCACCCTGGAGCACGAATGGATCGCAGTTTTTGAAGATGATTCGGCATTTGTTGGTATTACCCAATTTGCTGCTGAAGCGTTGGGGGATGTCACCTTTGTTGAAGTGCCCGAAGTTAGCGAAATTGTCGAAGTGGGCGATACCATTGGCTCGGTGGAATCGGTCAAGTCTTCCTCTGACATTTATGCTCCAGTGGCGGGGGAAATTATCGCTGTCAACGATCAATTGGAATCTAATCCTGGCTTGGTCAACGTTGACCCCATGGGTAACGGCTGGATCGCTCAAATCAAGCTCTCCAACCCCACCGAAGTTCTCGCAGACCCTTTGTTGTTGGATGAACAACAATATGAAGAGTCATTGGACCATTAACAAGAATATACATTAACTTTATTTATTTATCTAGCCAAAGAATTTGGCGTATTGCATCTTTTCTTGATTCTTTTGATTTTGTTTGGCGGTTTCGGCCTTGGTCAACTCATTGGCAATTCCAGCATCATTGGGGGATAATTTTTGCGCCGCTTGTAGCTCAGCAATAGCAAGATCATACTTGCGGAGATTGACGTAGGCCACTCCTCGCCGGTAATGGGCCTTGGCCTTATCTTGGTCCAGAGTATTATCCATATCCAAAATGAACTGGCCGTAATCGATGGCCCGGGCATAGTTTTTCAATTGTAAATTAACCAATTGCAAGTTCAAGAAGCACAGTTTCTTTAAAGTTCGAATCTTATCGAACCATTCCGGTTCTTCGTCTTGATCGGGATCATATTGTTGACAATATCTTACTGCCTTTTGCCATTTGTGCATGGCATCTTGTTTACGACCAAGTTTAAACAATTGGGTACCCAGATCCTTAATGATGGAGGCGGCGTTGTATGCCAGTTCTGATGTTTCCTCAATGTGAGGGTCATCATCAGGGTATTCTTCATAAATGTCGCCGCCAATGGGATCATAGCAGGCATTATAGATGGGGATATCAGTAACACCATACTTTTCTCCCCAACGACCACAATCAGTTATAATTACCGGTACCAACGGTACATCGGGCTTGTCGGCGGTTCTTTTCGAGGTTTCGGTCTTTTCAACTTCTCGAACAACCGATTTTCCATGGATCACGGTACCAAACACCAGGTGCTTTCCCTTGAGATGAGGCTGGACATAGGTGGTGATGAAAAATTGGGAACCATTGGCATCTTTGGTGCCGTCGTTGGCAGTACACACTGTGAATGGGATCAATTCCTCATCGGTATTCTCATTGGGGAACGGCTTGCCATTATTGACTGTCAGCACCAGCCCTTTTCCCGCAGGACCAGGATAATTGTCCTTGTCATACTTGTAGGTGACATCCCCACCTTGGATGACAAAATTCTTGATTACCCGATGAAATACTGTATCTTTCAATTGCTTTTCATCGACCAAGTTGAGGAAATTGGTGGTGGCTAATGGAGCCTTATCATCAAAGAGCTCAATTACAATTCTTCCTAGCGGATTGTCGCCTTGGATAATGTCGAGGTAGACATGGGGGTGATCGTTTGCCATTATGGTACCTTTGCGCTACCATTCCAACAGTTCATCGCTGGTAATGACAAGCCGCAGTCACGTGAGTGATCTTTCTAAAGTCACCTCAATGCAGCTACAAGGTTGTCCTACAATAGTGTCCCGGCACCTAACAGGATATCAGCAGGGCCAACACCATAAGTTTTCTTTCCACATCTGTAATAGTTCGAAGTTTTATGGTTTCACACAGTCCAATCTGTGTTTTATTCTTCAGACCGTCATAATAACCATATCTACTGAATCAATTGACCCTGCATCAGCACAATATCATGTGTGCATTAAACTTTTCACACATATTAACCAAAACGATTAATTCTGCATTAGACTTTCATTGACCTATCCAAGATAATGTCAATTTCCTATCTTATTTCCACTACCAGTAAATCGTATGAAACTATGGAATGTGAATCTTATGAAACAGAATGTGAATGGTATCAAACGTGAGAGTGCCATTTTACAAGATGATCAACAAGTGTTAAAGTTTTGATGAGACACTCGAAGGAATGAAGAAACTTGTGGAGGTGAAAAGTTGCTTATCAAGGGCATTGACCTATTATTGTTATCACAATTCGAAGATATTGATCTCCTCTCGCTAAAGCAGCTAAGCAGGAGCGTTGTGCTGACATTCCTTGGAGAATGTACAAGTCTCATCCTTTACTATTGCAAGCAGCTTATTGATATCGGAGAAACCGAGGGGCAACAAGAGACTTTTTCAAATTGGTGGAGGAGATCCCGAAATGGAACACCGAGACTGCTCTCTAGGTAGTTTAAATGGAATGGTTGAAAGAAAATTGAGGTAACTTTGTTGGAAGTATCAGAAGCATTGGAAATGCTATGTAAGTCGATCTAATTGATAGTGCCATATCTCGCTTAAATCACATCAAATAGATTTGATTTAGAATTCAAGAATGTTCAGAAAAAGACTCTTGACGCTTTCAATGGCATATCACCTGAGAATACTACAAGAATGTTGAGGAAATTGATGGTTTTCAAAGAACAATTTGAACTTTAATAGGTTAGTGCCTCCATGAAATCCAAGAGATCTTCTTCCAGGCGAAAGACTGCTCAACCCAAGAAAACTCCTGCTAAATGACCTGGAAAGAAAATAAGGATTAAAATCTTCCTGATCCAAATCCGAAATCATTAAGAATTGACAATTCTGACATTTGAAATAGTGGGCTACGGTTGCAGTGGTAATACTCTAACTATACTCTATAACTTCGAGCGAAGCAACAGGCTACCCGAATTGCGGGCGGTCATTGCTAAAAGCGGCAGGTTAGGGTTACCTAAAACCTCAAATAACCGAATATTTTCCCTATTGTTGCTATTGTACTTCCTTTATCATTAGGCTATTCCCTGTCAGGGCATTAACACAATTTGACACTACTCTAACACTCAATACTACTTTAACATTTAATAGAACAACCTAGCAGAAAATTAACTATCCGCCATAACAACGGCCAATCAATGTCAAGTGCGATTATTTGGAACGCAAGAAGACCTGTAACCATATTAGAGCATTCGAGTGAATTAGCAATTTTTCTTTCAAGCTTTAAAAGAAATCCTCCAAACTAAACTCAGTGCTTGTGTAATTCCAAAGAACTCATGTTATATTCTACGTGTAACGTCTGGGTGAACTAACATGAATCAAGTGCCCTCACATGCAATTTCCTCGCGAAGCAATGCGGTGTATTTATAGCGCACGAACCTTCCATACATGGTCTGTGTCATCAAGCACCTCAGGGAATGAAGAATATAAAAAATCAATCCCCTCATTTGCCTTGTTCCCCACCCCTATCCTCCTTACCCCACTCATTTATACCAAATGTAGTCATGACGCCAAGGTGCCACAACACCATTTGTGTTAATCTTCATGCAACCTCTGTGGTTAGTGGCTCTGTGCAATCGTATTTTCTACTAGTTGACGCAAATATTCTTATCAGCTCCACACTATCCTCACCATTGTGAGGCCCTACCTCAAATGTCGAGTAGCATGTTAAAACTAACTACCGAGGCGTATGTGGCCCTGCTTTTGGACAAAGAGTGATAGCGAAAACTTTCCTTAATCACCTACGTTCTATTGTCCCAGTTGAATATGTCCAAATATATTAATACCAGAGTACCCTCTCCAAAACTTTTGTATCAACCTATGCACGGCTTCGGGTTCATTATCAGTATCCCAGTCGTCAAACCTTTTTCAAGTGCATTACGAAGTTGGTGCCGCACACTGCACAGGAGACTTCCAAACCTTATGGAGAAGAACGATTTGATTTAATCTGAAGGGAAGAACAAGTTACACCGCCGTAGATATTTGGGTAGCTTATGTGGTGGTACATCCGCGATGATGTATACTTGGAAGGTTATTTAAGCCCGACTTAATGGAAATCAACGAATACTGAATACTTATCAGTTGTGTGGCGCGCAAATACTGGGGTAGTGAGGAGGACAATGATTTGTGGGTGGAGGTATGACGACACCTATATATAGGGTGGGCCTCCCTTGCTGTAAATGATTTCTCGATAAAATGGCTGACCCGTTATATGCCATTAAAAGTCTGGGAACGGTAAATGATCCAGCTGCTCATGAAATAGATTTGAATGCCATCACATCCAAACAACTTCTGTTGGCCGATGTGGCCAGCTCCCTCACCGATACCCAAAAGGATCTTGTATTGTTTCGGTTAAACTATGGTGGGCTTTCTGAACTAGATGACATCCCGGTTGATGCTGCGTTTGTTATGGAAAAGATTGATGGATTGTCGCTTGGTGAAGCCATTCCTATTCTTCGCCAAGCTCTTAAGGACCATGAAGGTGATTATAACGTCACATCTAAGGATTATGACCTTTGGGGGAAGTTGGTCGAACACTGGGATCAAGGACACCTTCCCGAAGGAGATATTGACGAAAAAAGCGATGAAAAGTCAGTTGACGAAAAGGGCAAGAACCAAATCAATGTTGATAATCATTCTGATGAACAGGGTGATTTCCCCATCGAGTCCACCTCCTATGACTATTCCCATATTGTCAATTGGGAATTCCAAACGAGAATGGAAGCGGCTATCATTGCTTACTGGTCGCCATATTTGGAAATTAGAGCCACTACTGATCCTTACGATGACCCTAACCAACCCTGTGAGACGCTTCGGGTGTATTTCCTTGGGATCTTGTGGACGGGGATTGGGTCGGTGATTAATACGTTCTTCCACCCCCGTCAACCTAGTATTTCCTTGCAACCACTGGTGGTGCAAGTGTTTTTATATCCAATGGGGGTTTTTTTGGCCTGGGTCACTCCAAAGTGGCACATTGGTTGGGGTAAGTACAAGTTGCCTCTCAATCCGGGACCTTGGACTGCTAAGGAGCAATTGCTTTGTACTTTATTTTATTCGGTGTCGGCCGGGGTCCCTTATGTCATTGATAATATTATCGTGCAGAAGATGGAGATCTTTTACAATAATCAATGGGTAGACTTTGGCTACCAAGTGTTGCTCATGTTACTGTCCCAGTTTATGGGGTTCGGGTTTGCAGGTATCTTACGGAAGTTTGTCATTTTTCCTGTGCAATGTGTTTGGCCCGATATGTTGCCCACGTTGGCGTTGAACAAGACGCTTTTAAAGCCGCAAAAGAAGGAAAGTATCAATGGCTGGACGATCTCCCTGTACACATTCTTCTTTATTGTTTATGCTGGAAGTTTCTTGTGGTATTGGGTGCCCAACTACCTTATGGGATTTTTAAGTTACTTCAACTGGATGACTTGGATCAAACCTGATAATCTCGATCTTGTTAATATCACGGGGTCAGTTTCGGGGCTTGGTTTGAACCCCATCACCACTTTCGATTGGCTGATCATTAATTACTTCACCCCCCTCAACTACCCGTTCATGACCCTGGCCACTAATTTTGTTGGGGTGGTGTTGGCGTTCTTTTGTATCGTGGGTGTCTACTATACCAACTACAAGTGGACATCGTATTTGCCCATTAATGACAACCACATGTTTACAAACACTGGGGCACGATTTAAGGTGCTGAAGGTGGTTAATGATAAGCTGTTGTTCGATGAAGAAAAGTACAAGGAATACAGTCCCCCTTTCTATACTGCCGCCAACTTGGTGACATATGGGGGATTTTTTGCTCTTTACTTGTTTTCTTTCATTTATGAATTTGGCACGAAATGGACCACGATGTGGTTTTCCCTTAAGACGTATGTGAAGCAACTTAAAAACTGGCGCAAGACCTCGGTGTACGATGGGTTCGAAGATCCTTTTCTGGTTAAAATGAAGCGGTACCCTGAAGTTCCCGAGTGGATTTTCTTGGTGGTGTTGGTGATTTCGGTGGTATTGTCGATTGTTTGTGTAAAAGTCTACCCAGCTGAAACCCCCGTTTGGACGATTTTCTTTGCTTTGGGAATTAATTTGGTGTTCTTAGTGCCTTTGACTATGTTGCGGGCAATTGCTGGTACTACCTTTGGTCTTAATGTTTTGGTGGAACTTATTATCGGGTATGCCATTCCCGGAAATGGTTTGGCATTGATGTATGTCAAGGCCATTGGTTACAATATCGACGGTCAAGCACAAAACTATATTTCGGATCAAAAATTGACTCACTACGCCCTGGTGGCCCCCCGAGCATTGTTCAGATGCCAAATCTTGTCGACCTTGATTTCATGTTTTGTGTCACTTGGGATGTTGCAATTCATGTTGACTGGTATTAAAGACTTTTGTATGCCGGCCAACAAGCAGAAATTCACTTGTCCTGGTTCCAACACTTTTTACTCTGCTTCGATTACTTGGGGGGTTATTGGCCCCCAGAAGTCGTTCCAGTTGTATCCTATTTTGAAGTGGTGTTTCCTTATTGGTGCCGGTGCCGGGATTATTTGCGTGGGTATTTACTACTTGTTCCCTCGTAAGTACACCAAGTACTTCCAACCTTCGCTTATCATTATTGGCATGATTCTGTATGCTCCTTACAACATGTCGTACTTCACCCCCGGTTTATACGTGTCCTTTGTGTTTATGTATTACATCCGTAAGCGGATGACTGCGTGGTGGGCGAAGTACAATTATATCTTGCTGGCCGGGCTCACTGCCGGGATGGCTTTCTCGTCGATTATTGTGTTTTTTGCTGTGCAATATCATGATAAGTCGATTGACTGGTGGGGAAATAATGTTAGTTATGGGGGATATGAAGGGGACATTGTTGGACGTTACAATGCTACTCTTCAAGCTCCTGATGGTTATTTTGGTCCTAGAAAGGGACACTACCCGATGTAAACTGTTAATATTAAAATATATGAACATTATGAGTATTGGACTTATGCAACATTGACAGGGTGTTGAACAAGAAAGGAAAATTACACCGGGATAGCAATGTAGCTTAAATCAGTACAGGGTAGTATTGCGGTGATGCAGGTGAATTGATTATTTTATAGAAAAGTTGGTGCAACGACTAAATCACGGAGAAGGTGCTATGTTTAGTTCTCATGTACTCTCCAAGAGATTGTGAAAAATGAGCAGGAAATGATGGGTTGAGTTTGAGATGGGGATTGACGACATCTCTTTTGAAGAAGGGGCAATAATCGGAATTGGTGGTTTGTTGAAAGCAGGCAAACCTTGAACCGTGACACCATTCCACAGTTTGAAGCCCTTTCTAGCCCCATGACTGCATTTTGTTCTCAGTAAAATCCGAACCTACCATTCAAATTTCATTCCAGCTTATTGATCAATTAGGTCAATCGGAGGCTCGTACTTATCATTTCACCACCGTTGACAAAACTTGATCTAATCATCTCAATTGACAACAATTGATACCTCCATCCTGTCGATTCCCACCTCGCTTTCCTGAATTGCACCTCCTTCTACGGCATTGAGGTTAAAATAACCCGAACAATACGGTGTTCCGGTTGTTCCCAAGGTCTAGCGATCCCCTAGTGGTCCATTTAAATGACCCCCCTATTTATTTACACTCATATCTGACGTAATCGAGCACATCGGTTCGTTCGGTAGATCAATTCCAAAAGACATAAAGACTTGAGGATTTAATGGTAGAAAGTAATTAAATTCAAACAATTATGAGAAACCAAGACAATTCTTTTAGCCAATTGGGCCAAAATATCGCTAGAGATGTCCATGATGATGTTGCCGATAATGTCGCCGATAAATTGGACCTGGTGATTGATCCCGATGTACGCAGAGGTGGGCGTAGGGGCTATGACGATTACAGGGATAGAGATGGAGGTTATCGTGACGACAATAGAGACCGAGGTTATGACCGCCGGGACCAAGGCTACAGTGATGGCTATAGAAACGATGGTTACAGAAATGACAGAAATTCCAGAGATGATGATTACAGTGGCAATGGATACAGAAATGACGGTTACAGAAATGATGGTTACCGTAACCATGGCTACAGTAACGATGGCTACGGTAATGATGGTTACAGAAATGATGAGAGAAACCGGGGTGACCACTATAACAGAGGCTACAATTAACTTGACCTACAAAATTATTTCGACTCATGTCGCTGAGAATCGAGACAGTTACTTAAATAAGGAATTTGATCAATTTAAAAGTACTCGCAGTAGGGTCCAACCAAGTTGGATTGAACCTACTTTGGGAGCAGCGTAGGAATCATTGGTGCAATTGGCCAATATCTATGGTCTAAGGGCCTTGCTCAAAGAAGATTAAATGTACTCGGTGCATAATCTGTAGGTTCGATTATTGTCAAACCATAATACTAACACAACAGCATCGTAAGCGACAAAACAGTACAATTCCCAATACCTGAGGCTCCGATCAATTGGTCAAATCGACAAGTCCGTGCCCCCTTAAACCAGGAGTCCTCTGACCTTCCACAACAGTAACTTTTGATAAGTGACTAAAAGGAGGGTTAAAGCCGCACATGAAAATGGAAATTGTTAGATACTGAATGTATCAATTCCTACAAAACTCCTAATCCCTTGATTGTAATTTAAAAATCGTGGTGATTTACTTTTCTGATCTTTTAGTACTAATGCATAATATTTCAGATTTTTGAAATATGTGAATTTTCAATAAATGAGCTTTCTTGAATCGCCACACAGATAATTAACTAATCTATGATCTTTAGTCATGTTTAATTATACTCCTAACGTTGTACTTTCACCGTAATCGTGGTTGACTGCATTCCATTACTTATCAGTTATATTCAGGAATAGTACCTACCTGCAGGCACTCACACGATAGACCACACCTCATCACTCTATCCACTAAACCACACAATGTTAACAAATGAGTTACCAACTATCTATCGTCACTTCTCCATCTCTCCCCCACTCTCCCCCTTTATTACCCCACTTCTCCTATACCACTTCCACTCCAATCATCATCCTCACCTGCATATACCCCGTGACTTGCAAAATCGAGGGCGCTAACCCTAATACACGTGATCAAAATCACCGTCGCACCGATGCTATGGTGAAAATTTCTCCCCACCAGCCAAACCATCCGTATCCAACAGGCTAGCTACATCATGTCGGTCGCTCAAAAGATCTTGAACGAAAAGCCCACTGAATTGGAAACCAAGGTTGCCCAAGCCTTCGTTGACTTGGAACAACAAGGTGACCTCAAGGCCGAACTCAGAGCCTTGCAATTCAAGCACGTTAAGGAAATTGACGTTGCTGGTGGCAAGAAGGTTTTGGCTGTTTTCGTGCCTCCTCCTTCTCTCTCCGCTTACAGAAAGGTTCAAACCAGATTGACCAGAGAATTGGAAAAGAAGTTCCCCGACAGACACGTTGTTTTCTTGGGTGAAAGAAGAATCTTGCCCAAGCCCCCCAGAAAGTCGAGAATGCAACAAAAGAGACCCAGATCTAGAACTTTGACTGCTGTTCACGATGCCATCTTGGAAGATCTCGTCTTCCCCACCGAAATTGTCGGTAAGAGAGTTAGATACTTGGTTGGTGGTAACAAGGTTGGTAAGGTGTACTTGGACTCCAAGGACTCCAACGCTGTCGACTACAAGTTGGACTCTTTCCAACAATTGTACTCCAAGTTGACTGGTAAGCAAGTTGTTTTTGAAATCAAGGGTGAAACCTTCTAAGCAGTTGGGTGATGTTGGTCATTGGGGCCATGATGTACATGTAGATTATAATAAAACATGGTAATGAAAGGAGCTTTTGATTATTGATTAATCAATCAAGCAGAAAGTAGGTTGAGTTATATTTTCTTTACGTACAGCGATGGGAACATACCTCTTTCTCCATTCACTTCACCTTCGGTCCATCCTGAACCATCGGTATCGTCTTGAATGATGATAATCTTGTCTCCAGCATGTATGGTGATTTCATCGTCGCCATCGGCTTGATAATCGTAGAGGGCTTCGGCGTATTGGACTCGTTTGGCTCCCCGTTTTGGTGCCACTTGAGGCCCTCGTTTCTTCTCTTGAGACGAATCCGGGGGGTTGGCATTGGTTGAAGCTGCTGTTGACAATTCCACGTACAGCGTCGGCACCAACCCCCGGGCACCATTAACTTCAATATTAGTCCAACCACTACCATCATCACTAGCAATCAAGGTGAAGGTCTGACCTGCTTCCACCGAAATTTCATCGACATCACTAGCACTGTAGCTATATAATACCCTACCCTGATTGTTACTGCCATTACTAGAGATGGAAGTGTCAGTTTGGCGCTTTCTTAATGAAAATGCCCCCAGGGTACTGAATGTGGGGGCCCGACTTGGCACCAGCGCCATCAGATGGGCATCCGATTCGGCCACATGGGTCGAATTACGCTTGATGAGTCCAAAGAGTTTCTTCTTTTGTGGAGCATCTTCATAATAAGTCATATCCTTGTCACCACAGTAGTTTTGAATGATTTCAATCTCCACTTCATTCTTGACCCGATTGGCGTCGGCCTTCATGAATTTAAGTAATACTTGAAGCAGTTGTTGGAGATCTCCATCAAACTTGAGGGTGATGTTTTCCCCTAAATCCTTCTTCCGGGCCACTGTCAATTCTTCCAATTGTTGTTTAGCATCCAATGTATCTTGTTCATACACTGAATAATTATTTAACCCTTGGTTAAGTCTCATTTTCAAGTTTTGCAATTCGCCGCCATCTTTAATGATCAACATTTCGTCATCATGCCAAAACAGACAAGGAACAAATACATGATCACTTGGCTCCTTCCACGCCACTTGGTTATGCTTAACAAACATCTGGGTGTCGAGACCGGTTTGGTTTTGTTCAATGGTACTATCAATGGTATGCAAATGATTCTTGACTCGATCAAGGCTATTCCGTTCAATGATATTGGCATTCTTCAAAAGCTTATTTACAAGACTGACCTGGCACTCATGAAGATCTTGCATGTAATCCAAAATTTCGGGAATATCTTGAAAGTAATATTTATCTTTCAATCGGTTGGCTTGGGCCAATTTGATGAGGTAATCATTCTTACCCACATTCATTGTCACTTCTTTATCATGGTATTTGGTTTGAGCACGATCCAGCGCCAGTTTTTCCGTTTTTGATCTCGCCAGTTCTGCTTGTTGACACAATGAATCGTAATGTTTCTTGGCCTTGAGTACCTCCTGTTCACTGTTGGACTTTTCCTGGGTGAGGTATTCGTTGATGCTATTGATCTGGCGACTAATCGCCGAAGCCTTGTTTTTCAACGAGGCAAAGTTATCGGCGACCTTGGCATTCATATCGTTGGCCAAATGGCGATGTTCTTCAGCAATTTGTTCGGTTTGAGTCAACAAATCATTCCACACCACCATTGATGCTGATTCAAGGGAACCGGGCGTGATTTGAGGAGAATCCCCCACCGAGACGGGGGCCAGCGCCTTCGCCTTGCGTTCAAAATGACGTTTACAGAGTTCTTGAAGTTTGGTGGCATAATCCTTTTCAAGAGCAGCTCGATCCCGGTAGAATTCTTCAGCGTCTCCGAGCCAATTTATACCGTTTGTTACCCAAGAATCAGTAACTTTGAATGAGTCTTTGAGTTCATTACCAATTGAAATGGACATTATGAGGAAGGAGGGATGGGTGGTGGGAACTTCTGTGCTGAAATCAATCAAGGAGTAGTCAAGTAATAAACGGATACACCGGGGAGGTGGTTAACGAATGATTGAGCCTTGGACTCGTAGGTAACAGTTTAGGCAAAATGGAGTTACATCCTGCACATCATGAGGAAAAAAGGGGAAAGGCGGCACCTCATAAATCGAACTGGGACGGCAAATGGTGGGATTTTTATAGTTGAATTAGACGACGGAGGGTTTGTGAATTATGAAAAAAGGTGTAAACAAAAGCAAGAGATGGATATGTAATTGATTAATGTTTACAATGATTAGGGAGGGTGATGACTTTACACATTATTCTTAAATCTAAGAAATTTTTAACATTTACAAGCATTGTTAGTATAATTTTCAACCCTAATTTACTCACCACTAATGAAATTTGTCTCAGAAGAACCAATTTACTCCCCATCGGCTTTCCCACTCTTTATGCTCTCTTCTAACACCCACTTCCTCACCCCTCCTCTGTAGTCACCCATAAATCGGTGTGCGCGCAATCATTCGTGGCCAAGACCGTGCTCACTGCACCAATCCTTCCCATAACCAACCATTCCACAATCATGCCAAAACTAGAAGATTGGGAAATTAAAAAGTACTGGGAAATCTTCTCCGGTCTTCAACCCCAAGATAACAAACTCACCGGCGACCGGGTTCAACTGGTACTCAAGAATTCTCGACTTCCTGACGCTCAACTCGCCCAAATTTGGGAATTGCTGGATATTGATGATGACGGCAGACTTGATTTTGAAGAATTCTGTATCACCATGCGGCTCATCTTTGATTTGGTCAATGGCAACGCTCAATCCCTCCCCACCCAATTGCCCGATTGGTTGATTCCCTCGTCCAAGCTCCATTTGATTCAAGCCAAACGGGCATTGAATGGTGGAGCCAACGCCGATTTGTATGGGTCTCAAGGGCTGGTACTGGATGATGATGACGATAGATTGCTGGATGATTTTGACTGGTACATTTCCCCAACCGATAAGACTACCTACGAACTGATTTATAACCGTAACTCCGACACGCTTGGAAGAGTCAAGTTTGAACTGTTGCGTCCATTATATAATGAATTGACCAAGGTGCCTGCCAGTGACATTTCCAGTGCGTGGAACTTGGTCAATCCCAAGCTGTTTGAAACCATCGACAAGGACCAAGTGTTGGTATTTCTCCACATTTTAAACCAACGAGAGAATGGGAAGCGGGTACCTCGGGGAGTACCACCATCTTTAAGGGCAACATTTTCCAAGGAAGCTCCCAATTATGATCTTGCCGCTCAACAAACGGCCCCCGCGCCAGCCCAGCGAACCACCAATGGTTCTAATGGCAATAAGAAGCAATTCGGCCACGACTACTTGACCAAGATTGGTCAATCACTGGTAATGAAGGAAACCGGCACTGATTTCAGTGTCACCGAGGGCACCGACTGGGAAGAAGTGCGGTTAAAGCGAGAATTGGCCGATTTGGACCGGTTATTACAAAAAGCCCAGGCCGCCACCTCGGCGCCCGAAAATGACACCGACGCCATCATCAAACATCAATTGGAACAACTACTTAAATATAAGCAAACCCAGGCTCGTGAAGCCAAACTGGCACCCCAACACAGTTTGACCGGGGTGATCACCGATATCGAATTGATTGAATCCCAAGTGGAATCATTGGAAGCCTACTTGAAACAACAGCAACAAGAATTGACCAAAGTCAACCAGGAGATTGCTGGACTTAGATAGGCCCCCTCATAATTCAATGCTTTCTTTATTATCTATGACCTAATTCTTACTTCTTTTGCCCTTCATCTTCCTTGGGTTCAGGTTCAGGAGTGGGCAACTTCATGTTGTCGGGAGTAAAGTCCTTACCATCACCCACTTGTTCCCACACCGAAGCCCCCACGCTAAAGTTTCTCCAGGCTTGAGTCAATTCGAGGGGTTCATAAACCACGCGCTTCTTTTCTTCATCATATCTCACTTCGGTATAACCAGTGGTGGGGAAATCCTTTCTAAGAGGGTGACCTTCAAACCCGTAATCGGTCATGATTCTTCTCAAATCAGGGTGGTCTTCAAAGAACACACCAAACAAGTCATAAGTTTCCCGTTCAAACCAGTTGGCCCCTTGGAAAAGAGGCACCACCGACGGCACCGACGAAGTTTCCGAGGCATAAGTCTTGACTCTGATTCTCGAGTTGTGTCTCACAGACAACATGTTGTAGACGACATCAAACCGGTTAGTTCTTGAAGGGTAGTCAGCTGCCGTCACATCCATCACCGACTTGAATTGAGCGGCGGTGTGGTTCTTCAAAAACAGCATCACTGGCCGAACGGCACTGGGAGCAATGTAGATGGTAAGCTCATCCTTCCACACCAGGAACTGTTGGATATATTTGGGCATACACGCCATGAGGTATTTCCCGTATTGGTGCAACTCTTCAATGGTGTCTTTGTACTTATCGGTGGGGTTGACCAATGGTACTTGGGGGGTTTCAGCCTTGGGACGGGGCAACGTCGACACGTCGACGAGTTCATCGTCTACAGCCAGGAATAATGTCCGTACTTGACGAGGGACAACCCGGGTAGCGATGGGGCGAGCGATGGATCTCCGAAGGGCACACCGGAACATTGATGGTTGATGAAAAATTACTGGTCGGTTATTGGTTGTGCGAGTCGCACGAAAAAAAAGAGGGAGGTAGAGGGAGAGGGTAGGGACAGGGGAAGGTGAGGAAAGGATTAGGTGAGGAGAGGGAGTAATAGTGAATTGGATATGTAGGAGATGAAGTACTAATAGTATTGGTAGTATTGGTTAAAAATTAATTTAATGTCAACTATGTTTACCTTTTGATATGCAGGATAACCATCCCAATTAGGAAGTCTACCTCATAGAGGAGTACCTCTTGATCTAGGAGCCAACGGCACCTCTGTTTCTTCCAATTCCAAAATATCTTCAAATTTAAAATCAGCATTAACCCCAGCATCCTTCAATTCCAGTAATTGCGGTTGTAATACCGCAATAAACTCTTGGAATAACCCAACATCTTTAACAGTATACTGAGGAGTATCAGTATCAGGATTATGGCCAACAACTTCAATCAATGTCCCCAACAAATACTTTCTTACAATCGTCTCAAGCTTCAGCATTTCATCAATACACCAATTCATCAATCCTGATGAATCCATTTGCGAATCTGGATCAGATAATACAATCGGTTGGATCTTGCGATTGTAAACCAATATCACCCGCTTAATAATCAGGACGTGGATCACCACTAGGTTGGATAAATAATTAACCACATCCACCTTGGTCAGCCCTTGGACTTCCACGGTTAACCGTTGAACAATCAGATTCAAATGGTTCAGCATCGCATTCAAATAGTATACCACTCCCTTTTGACATTCATCAAATGTTTCAAAAAATGAGATAATTTGTTCGATATCATCTTCACTAAGATGACCAATATTATTTTGTAAATCAAAAATTAATCCTTGGATCACCTTCAGTTGGCGCAGATCAATCTTGAGCCGCACCACTTCGATCAAAAGCTTGACCTCATCATTATTATCAGTTTCCTGATTACGATCTTCAATTTGAAAAAGTTTCTCTCTGATGTGACAGATTAACCCTACTGCTTCGGGGTAATCATTATGAGCAATCTTAACATCAACATCGTCGAGCCGGTCTTCAAGTTGTTTAAGATCTCCAAAGAGCAGCCCCCGACCCCCGAGAGGCTGACCGTAGCGATTCCCCCCACCAAAGCCTGCTTGAGGCCCCGGGCCCCGCTTTAATTCGGCGCTGTGATTCCGTTGGTGAACTCGAGCACTAATATTCTGCAACATGCCATTGGCCTTGGTCTGAGGCGCCGATTGGGCCATTCTCCCCGTCATTTGAAGCGACAGCGCCACCTGGTCAGGATCAAACATCGACGACATCCGTACCGATTGTCGCAATTGCCGTTTCTCTTCAAGAGCATCGTTGGTCTTATTCTCGCGGTCATTATCGACTCGATTACGCCGTTGGGACTGAGCCTGCTCATCTCGAGCCTTATTAAACGCATCATTAATCTTGAGGAAATGATCAAGCCGGTCAGTTTGGTAAACATAGCTCAACTGCTTATGTTTCAAGTTCATAAAGTATACCTTTGATTCCAGTCTCATTCCTGGGGGAGAAATTTGAGAAAACTCCACCAGGGCAAGAGGCCAACAGTGAGTAGCCACAAGCTTCTTCTTGGACGATGATTCCTTTTGTCCCAACCCCAGCTTCTTGGTGGCCATCAAAACCATATCGTTCAAGATGAACATGTGCACTGGTTTAACCGGTTTCCACGTCCCCACGTTGACTTCATGCCATCGTCCCAGTTCAGCAAGTACGTGGCGCCCAGGAATGGCTTCGACGTATTTGTTGGCCCCTTCAACATGTTTAAACATCAGCTGAAGCTCCAGGGCCCACATCTTTTGGAGCACCAACACTGACAGCCGGTCCTTGCGCTTATTGGCCAATTGACCACCTCCACCTCGGATCCCCCCTTGTCCAGGTACCATCAAATGGCTTCCGCTCTGGTCTTGCTCGATTTCAAGTCGCCGTTGCGCCGTTTCCCTAAAGTCAGTGAGCACCTCCCACAAGTCCTTACGGTAGAGTCTTAATTGGGACAATTCGGTACGGATATCCTTAAGATCAGTAGTCAATTGGAGGATTTGTTTCTGGTTTTCATTGATGCGATCCTTAACTTGTTTCAGCACCACCTGTTGCTCCTTTTGAAGCACCTTGTTGAACTCATCAATTTCAGCGGCGGAAGCGGTGGATAATTCCTTGGATATTCTATCCAAAATGTTGCCCACTTCATCCTCGCTATCCATGGCCTGGGGGCCCTTAAGGCCGCCAACAGGAGTGCCCGGAACTGGGGGTAAGTCACGGGGCTGGTAAAACAGACGACCATGGGCTTGAGTACGGGCACTAGCATGAATCAGTGCCCGTCTGGTTTGACGTTTCAGCTGGCCGGGCACCTGGAGGGTCAGTGTTCGCAGTCGCTTCAGTTCGAGGGAAGTTTGTGAGCCATTGTTTTGGGCGTAAGGATTGTTTGCAGGAGGAGCTAGTGATCCCCAAGCTGCTCTGCTTTGGCGGAAGTTGGCCTTGTCAATTTGGGGTGGCCTTAAACTCATGGTATGGGGAATTGAGGGTGGTGTGGTGCTGGTGATTGATCAGATCGCACCCGCCGCACCCATCACGTGAGGAACATAGTGAACAATTTTTGGAGTTAACATAAGAGTCGAGAGAACTTGGAGGAAGAAAATTGGGGTGGAATTGAAGGGGTGAAAATTAAGAGGTGTTAGAGGAGTGATTGGTTAAGATTTGAATTATTTTTGGTATTAGGTATTTTCTGAATTTTTTATCAATTCTGAGAAATGCAATTTATGATATCTTTTGGTACACCTGGGCAGTCTACATCAATCAATTTACAGCATAATTGGCTCTTTGTTTGCTTGTTTAACTAATTTTAATTGAATTAGCTTGTTTTTGGTATAATTGAACCGTTTTGGTATGGTTAAACCTTCACGTAGTTATTGCACACAAGGACGTCACAGGATTGATGAATTTCACACAGTCTTTCGGTGAATTCACATCACCTAACTTTTTATAATTTCCCCAAATCTCACCTAGAAGACTAGAGTTATTATATTAGAAACTGACACTTCTTCCACCAAGCCAAATACCCAAATTAGCGTTTAAAACATAGCGCTAAGGGCAAAGAAGATTGGACCTGGAGCCTAGTACAAAACCAATTGTGCTAAAGTTGACCAAGGCTGACAAAATCGCCATATCTGTTAGAACAACCTCACAATGTGAGTAGCCACTGAGCAGACCGCTCGCTTAATAACGACACTGCTGCTGGCTCTGGGCATCTACACAAAATGAATGCTATACATTAGCCAAAGAAAAAGAGGTAAGATCGCGACCGCTACCATCTTCCTTATTCAATATTACGTGAATTAAGACCTCGTAGTGGGAGATGCCACCATCTTCTAGAATAAATCCCATGGATTCCTAAGAATTAATCAAACTCAAACAAGTTTAGAAGTGAGACCAAGAATCCATAAAACTCGAGAGCCAACTTTACCAATAATCTTTTGTTTTTGACCACTGATAACTTGCGAAACGTAGCCTACATTTAGTTCAAAATATCAGAAAGGAATGCACATCAACGGTAGAAAACTCGTACATTTTGAGAGTAAATGAAAAAAAGACCCAAGCCACTTGTATATTTTTACGTAAGTAGCATTGAAAAAAAGCCCAAACCATGTTTCAGAATGCACCTTGAAGGGAAAGCTCTCAAAATCACAAGAATTCACAAATCCTCACAGTACGACTGGGCTACACTGTTTTAGAGACCAGGTAGTAAGCAAACTTGCCGCAAGTGTTCAAATTGACACCCTCTTTGCAAATTTCCTATTTTCCTACCAAAAAAAATTTCGGCACTTTTTCCATTTGTTGGCCTTGTTCAAATCTCAAATCCACATATTATATCCTAATTATGAAGAATGAAGGAAATAGCAGTAAAATTTTAGTAAAATCCACTGTCAATATTTTGAGGTTAATGCGATCATCATTCAAACCTAATTTTCCCTTCCATTTTGAGAGATTCTTTCAAAAGCCAACAACTGTTTCCATAGTTGATGGTGCCGTTCGAAGTTACCGGATTAAATGGGAGAAATCAAGAGTCTTTCAAACACAAACAAGGTTAAAATAACCACCTAATAAAATATTTCCTTTCTCGTCATACACTCACTCCAATTTTGTCATCAAAACCAACCCAATACTAATCAAGAATCCAAATCAAGAAAATTCAAGAACTATTCAATGAATTAAACTATATACAGAACGCTCCAATTACACTTCTCGTAATTACTACCTCTCACTTCCCCTTTTGCGCTGATTCACGAGCTTTTGTGACTCTTTTCTTCGCTTCTTTCTCCAGTTTCTTCCGTTCATCCTCAAGGAGCCGTTCCTCAAGCGTCACCACCTTATCACCACTAATATCATGGCCCAGCTCTAATAATTCCGTATATCTGGCAATCCAATCCTGTTTCACGGCATCATCCAACTCCCGCCATCGCTGTTGCACTACCTTTAACTTTTCACCATTTCTGGTTTGTGAAACGTAGTATAGATACCCCTGTTGTAGTGATGGTGCCCCCCAAAACGTGGCCTTGCCGTTTTCATCCCGGACCCGCTTGAACCGACCCACTCGCTTTTGCAATTGCTCCATCACCAGCGTGGTTTCATTAAACGTCATCTTGTCGGCCTGAGACTTCCAATTTTCCAGTTTGGGTGCCCATTCAAGTGTCCCCTGGATCCATTTATCCAAATCAAAGTCTGGTTGGCTCGACATGAGCCGATTGAGTTCATTCACTGATTGTTCGCCAAAGATACATATCTTGGGCACCGCTACCCATCCCTTGACGGTAAATAACGAGATGTATGCGTCAATGTCGTCATCAAGAGGTTTTATTTGCCGTTTAAGCCTTGCTGCTGTTCGAAATGCCCGGGTTAACATGGGGTAGAGTACTAGTGTGGTGATGGTCAGGCCATAATCACCTGATCTCGATCACCTGACCGGAGATGCGATCTTTTCTTTTAACCATCACGTGCTTAATTATATCAAGGTACTGGAGGGATGTTTCATGCAAGGGTTCACCACTAGGCTTGACTCGGAAAAACTGACGCAAAGTCTACACTGGGAAACTGTGGCGGTCCACTATTAACCAATAGATAACCATAGCTATCGATCTTCCTCCCGCTAACCATGATGTTTATCTTGGGGACTACGGTTACCATTTTTCTTTTTGTCTCACTTTGGTCATGACCCCAGCTTGTCTCGGTCGGTCGGGGTTGATGCGGCGAGATACGACACAATGTCATAAATCCTCCACCAACCATGGGTTGAATAAGGTGAAAAATCACCCACCACCTTCACCAAGGCCATCGGATGGTGTCATACCAACATATTACACCACCAACATTCATTTATGTTAGCAATCATCGATCCAGTTGATCCCCACATCTAGACTCATTTTTGGACACGGCGTGCATACAGTAGCAATCAACTTTTTGGCACACTCCTTTCTGCGGTGAGTGATCATTGAGGGATAACTTTATATCTATCACTAATTGTTGGTATTTCATTCCTTTTCATATGAATAGTCCGTTATTCCCTGCTGCCAGGCTCACTCTGCCCGGACCATCTCGGCTGGCATCAGGGACGGGGATGGAAACCGCCGAAGTATTGGTGCCTCAGCTTCCTGATACCCCGTTATGTCAAACCCTGTCGGTTCAGGTGTACCTTATTCCTGCTGAAAAGCACTTGTTTGTCCAAGGATTTGAGCCTCAGGAGTATGAGAGTCGTCCTCCCACCTTGCTTCGGGGGTGTCTTGTCATCAAAGTGTTGAAACCAACAAAGTTAAAGCTGATACAGTTGACGTTTCGAGGGACTCAGCGCACAGAGTGGCCCGAAGGTATTCCTCCCAAAAAGTCCCAGCATCAGGAAACCAATACCATTGTCAATCATACCTGGCCGTTTTTAGCGCCGGGACTGGTGGCTGGCGGTCATAATGGTGCTGATTTCTTTAGAGAAGTCAACGGCACAACTCATGAAGGGGTCCCCCAGCAAGTGCCGGCATCGAGGCTGCGGGGCGGTCTGAGGTCAGGTCTGCCGAAACGGAGACCGCTGTCAACCCTGCTCCAGGTGCCTCCCGTTGATTCCCCGTTTAGTTTTACCCGGTCATTATCTCCAGCAACATTCATGAGACGGGCGACGTCACCGCTTGAACACGAAAGTTCTCTGGTGTCCATGACTGCTTCGTCGTCATCGTCCCATTCCCAACCGCTGGGCCTGGGGGGCGGTGACTTTGCTCCTGGCGATTATATCTATAACTTTGAGCACCCTCTTCATCCCGGCATCCCTGAACTGTGTTCGGTGACGTTTGGTAGCGTCCATTACTTTTTGGAAGTCGTCATTGGCCGTAACGGTGCTTTTAAGCCCAACTTGACGGCTAAGTTGCCAATCAACATTGTTCGGACACCGTCACCGTTATCTCTCGAAGAGAATGAACCCATTGTCATCACTAGAGATTGGGAGGACCAGTTGCGCTACGAAATCGTTGTGGGCGGCAAGCTGGTGGTGCTTGATCTGTACTTGCCATTGGCGTTTCGGTTTGTTCCTCTTTGGGGTAAAGTTCAGTTACACCGGATTAGAGTGTACATTACTGAGAATTTGGAATATTATTGCAACAACAAAAAAGTTCATCGGTTGGAGCCACAAAAGAAGTATCTCTTGCTTGAACACAAGGCCACCAAGGGCCGACTGCTTCTTGGCCGCAATCCTCAGGCGCCAGGGGCACCCACACCCGAAGAGGACGAAATTTTGGCCAAGGAGCTCGAGTTCCAATTGTATGTACCGCTGAAATTCCCAAACAAGCCGGGACTGGCTCTCCACCCTGATACTTCGTTTGAAAATATTCAGGTCCACCATTGGATCAAGATTTGTTTGCGTATTTCCAAAACCATCGATGGGGGTGATAAACGCAAACATTATGAGATTAGTATTGACCTGCCCATCCACATCTTGTCGCCATTTGCTGCCCACGGCAACACTTTGTTGCCAGCATATGATGATGGGACCCCGGCGCTGGCGCCGCTGTTGCCCGATTACACCCACACCCCACCAATGTCTCCAGGAGTTGTGGCAGTGGATTCAACCCCAAGGGGGGCAAAGGGAATATTTGACCGCAGGGGCCAAGTGCCTCGGGGCCAACCAATTGATCGTCCTTCATATGATTTTGTCCATATTAATCTGCTGTTGAATAATGATGAACCAATTGAACGGGAGGCAGATATGCATCTTGATGCCAACTTGTATAAACCCGACGCTGCCCTGTACGACCCGGCTCTCTTGCTGCCCCAAGCAACGTCGGCGTTTTCTCCTCATTCTACTCCGATCCAACGGCCAATTCGGTTATTGCGGAAGCCTTCGGTGAATCCGCCGCCATTTTCGGCGGATACGGCGCCTCCTCCTATTGAACCGATGGGATTACCTCCCGCGTATGAGGAGAGAGACCCACTGTTGTCACCATTGAGGATCGATGATGGTTCCCCTCCTCCTCCCCTTCGGGACCTGTCCACCACCACCACCACCATTGCTGGGGCTCTTTCTGGCGATGGCGAGCGGGAAGGGTCGGGGTTGAAGGATATGTTGCGGGGAGCACTTGCTGATACCAGAGACTCTCGGACCCGGTCCCTGACTCGATCAACTGCAGCTTCCAAGCTTGAGCCATTGACGGTGGCGGCTACCACTACAACGGCAGCAGCCACTGCAGCTACTGCTGCCAACCATTCCTTGCCTCAGAGCCCAGGCGAGAACTTGTCGGCGTCTTCATCACTAACCATTCCATCAGACCCCATTAGCTTACCATCCGACGGCACCGGCGCCACCACAGCTGAAGAAGAGCCTCCATTAAAGAATCCACTTCGACTGTCAATGGCCTTCGAGTCAGATATTGCTGATTCGCCGTCTTCACCAATTGCTCTGCCTCTGGCAATGAGAGCATTATCACCCATGAGACGAAACCAACTGAGACGGTCGCTGGTGTCACTGATTTCCTCTGATTTCGAGGTTCCCATGGAACAAACCATGCCGTTGCTCACCCTCTCCCAGTCACTGTTGGGAACCACTGTCCAGCCACTGACTTCAAATAACGGCCCCAACTTTCCATATCGCCAGGCAAATACCCTGGCGGGACTGTTACAAGATTGGGAAATGAGAGCCCCGAGACCTCCGTTTGAACCAATGCTGACAATTATGGATTTGGGGGAAATTCCCGTGGATATGAAGTTACTGCAATTGAGAAACCCCAGAGTTCATCCGCCAAGCAAGACTGACAATCATAATGCCAATCTGGAGCTGAAGCTGCCGTCACCGCTGGCCACAGAAGATCCCATCCATGGAGTGGCCACTTAGTTAACGACATTGTTTGTAAGATATTTAGAGCATTTTTAGAAATATAAATAGGTTAAGTGAGGTTGGGGGAATTTGCAAGGGTTGAGAGGTGGTAGCTAACCAGGTGGTTATTATCCAGGGATGGCCAGGTAGTCACCAAGTGGTAGCTATCCAGGTAATTAGGTGAGGTGGTAGCTACTCAGGTGGCCCTAAAGTTACTTATTGTGGTCAACATCACCAGGCGCGTGCGCGCGCGCGTCTGATCTCATCTGTTTACATCTACCCATACTCCATCATGGGGACAAAACGTCGGAGAAATGGCGATACCGTTGCCCCGGCGGATTCAAGCATCATCTATGAGTCCGATGATGGTGATGATACTGGTAACATTTCTGTTACCAACGACATTTCCACCCCAGACCCCCAGGGGGAGTTGTCAGGGGTACAATCACCATCATTCCAAGATATAACCAAAGAAGATCCACTGGACTTTCTTCCAGTATCTGAGGGTAATGAAGAAGAATCTAAAGATGATGAAAGTGATGGCGATGGCAATGAAGCAAACACCACCAAACCTGATCCAGAACCAGAGACGCCCGTGGATAAGGAAAGTGATGGTGATGTTATTGGCAATGATAGTAAGATCGAAGCCAACACAACCAAACCCGATCCAGAAACAGAGGAACCCATGGGATTATTGGAAGCTCCTACTCTCATCCCCAATCTTCGACCTCAATCAGTTGATCCCGATGATTCACCGGTGAAAATCCTCAGTTATTCTGAACAACAAAAGGAACTCTTAATGTCATCACCGTCGAAACGTCCGCTACTGATAAAACCAGTGGTTCGGGTTAATGAACCTCGGTTGGTGATTAAAAAGTTAGTTTTAACCAACTTTAAACTGTATGCTGGCGTGCAAGAGATTGGCCCGTTCCACCCCAGTTTTTCAGCGGTGGTGGGGCCTAATGGCAGTGGGAAATCCAATGTTATTGATTCATTATTATTTGTGTTTGGTTTTCGGGCCAATAAAATGAGACAACTGAAATTAAGCGAATTGATCCATAACCTGGCGGTTAATGCCGATGAACGACCAGAATACTGTCAGGTGGATATTCATTTCCATAGTATTTTGGATGATATTGACGATGACACCAAGCATGAAATCATTCCCAACCTGGAAATCATTGTTCTGCGTCGTGCTAGTCGACAAAATCAATCTACTTATTTGGTTAACCATAAACTGCTGAATTATAGCGAAGTGACGGGGTTTCTTCGAGAAAAGGGGGTTGATTTGGATCATAAAAGATTTTTGATTCTTCAAGGCGAAGTGGAACTCATTGCTCAAATGAAGGCCAAGGCAGAAAAGGATGGGGAGGATGGCTTACTTGAATACCTTGAAGATATCATTGGTACGTCTAAATATAAACTGATGATTGATGAACTGCTTCAACAAGTTGATGCTCTTAATGAAGCTTGTCTTGAGAAGGAACTGAGATTTGAACTCGTTGAAAAAGACAAGAAAAATATGGAACCACAAAAGGAAGAAGCTTTACGGTTCTTGAGAAAAGAAATTGATTTGGTCAATAAAAAAATCATCAAACATCGGATGGTAATTGCTAAACATGAACGGGATATGAAGGAAGGTCAAGACAAGGTACATAAATGGCAAATGGAACTTGATGAAGAAAGAGAAGCTCACCAAGAATTACTTGATCTGGTGGCGGAATTTATTGCTAAAATTGATCAATTGAAAAAGGAGTGTTCACTGGTGGATCCAAAATTGTCTCAACTTCAAAAGAAGCAAAAAGAATTAAACAAACAAAAAGTTGCTGCTGAAGAACGGTTTAAAAATTCTCAACAAAAATTAAAAAAGCTGGAAAAGCAACGGGAATCATCCGAACATCAATTGACGATTTCGAGATCAAAATTGACTCAATTGGAAGGAGATGGTGAAAAGGAACGTCAAGAACTCGAACTGCTTAATTCTCAATTGGGAGTGGAAAAGGCCAAACTCGATGAAGTCAAATCGAAATTACGGGATAACACTCGTCATTTATCGGCGGAAATCGAACGACTTCAACGAGAATTGGCGCCTTGGAATGAACAATTGGCCAATAAGAATAATGAGATTCTGGTGATTAAACTGGCAATTGAAATGATGCAACTGCAAAAGGATGATATGATTAAATCAATCACTCAAGCTCAATCCAGAATGAAGGAGATTAGAAATGAAGGTCAAGAAAAGGAAGCCGATTTGGCCGAACTGGAACAGAAACTTGAAAAGTGTAAACAACAATTGGAATTGGGAAAAGTTGAAGTGAATACTGTTGAACAACAATTGAGACAATTGGGGGATGAATTGTCACAATTACAAACGAGATATTCCGAAATCAAGGACCGGGTGCTGCATACTCAAAATCGGAATAAAGTGTTGGATCTGTTGATGAGACTTCAAAAGCTGGGTCGGATTTCTGGTTTTTTTGGTCGATTAGGTGATCTTGGTCATATTGATCCTAAATATGATGTCGCCATTTCCACCGCAAGTGGCGCTGGTCTTGATTCTTTAGTGGTGGAAAAAGTCGAAATTGCTCAACAATGTATTGAATACTTGAGAAAGAATCATTTGGGGTATGCCAATTTTGTTTGTTTGGATAAATTACGTAATTTCAATTTGGGACCAATTCAACTCCCCAATAATGAAGTTTCTCGATTATTTGATTTAATCACTCCAACTGATGCCAAGTTTGCTCCAGCATTTTATTCAAAAATGTACGATACTCTCGTGGCTCCGCTGTTACAAGTTGCCAAACATGTTGGTTATGGTGGTGGTCGAGGTGGTAAAAGATGGAAGGTGGTGACTTTGGATGGTAAGGTGGTGGATACTCTGGGGGCCATGTCTGGTGGGGGGTCTCATATTGCTCGAGGGGCAATGAAATTAACCACTGAAGCTTCAACTGATGATATTGATCCCGCCGAAGTGGAAGCATTGGCTAAAACCATTGATTCCAAAAAGCAACAACATGATGGCGTCAAACGAGATTTGGATGAGAAAAAGTCAGTCATGTCGAAATTACAAGCCATGGCTGATGATACCGAATTTGCCATCCTGAGATTAAAACTCGATATCAATTCATTAGTTCAAGAAAAGTCCGATCTCAAAGTAAGACTTAAACGAATGGTGGAAGACCAACATAAACTTCAAGAGATTGAATCCCAAATTGATGAGAAATTTACCGTGCTTGATTCAGTCAAGACGGAAAGAAATGAACTCAAGGGACAAATGAAAGATTTGGAACAGGAAATTGAAGCCCTCAATAAACAAGTGATGGATGCCGGTGGGGTTGAATTGAAACTTCAAAAGTCAAAAGTTGATTCAATTCATCAGCAAATTGAAATCATTACTGAAAAGACTAGTGATGCTCGAAAACAAATGCGTAAACTTGCTAATGATATTTCACACCATGAGAAATTACTTCAAGATGCTGAGACACAAATAACCAAGTTAGGTGAAGAAGTAGAAGGGTTTGCTCAGGGTCAAGAACAGTGGTCTCAACAAATCAAGGAAGTGGCGGGGGAAATTACCACTCTTGAAGCGGAAAAGTTAAAGTGGGAACTGGAACTTGAAAAGGCCGAACATGAATTGGAAGAAAATAACGAACAAATTACCAAGTTTAAACTGATGGAGATTGAAATGACCAATAAGATTGATACTGTCACAGAAAAGTTGGCGAAGATTCAAAATCAAATTTCTCATAGCAAAAAGGCATTGGAATCATTAGAGTTTAGAGATACCTCGGATTATTTACAATGGATGGAAGATGAAGCAGAGGCAAAGCAATATCAACCATCCAACCTATTGATGGATGATATCGATTATACCCAAACTGGCAATTTTGATTCCATTGATGATGAAATAGCGGAGCTTGAAGAGTACTTTAGTGAAGTCCAATGTGATATCGAGGTCCTCAAAGAGTATGGGGAAAAACTGAATGAATATAATCATCGACTCGCTGATATGAGTGCAGCGGTGGCTGATCGGGATAAAGTCAAAGCCGAATGTGAAGACCTTAAACATAAACGATTACTGGAGTTTATGGAAGGATTTAATACCATTTCCATGACGTTAAAGGATATGTACCGTATGATCACCATGGGAGGTAATGCTGAACTTGAATTGGTGGATTCATTAGACCCATTTGCTGAAGGGATTTTATTTTCAGTAATGCCACCAAAGAAGCTGTGGCGGAATATTAGTAATTTATCCGGTGGGGAAAAGACATTGTCCTCATTGGCATTGGTATTTGCTTTACACGCCTATAAACCAACGCCATTATATGTGATGGATGAAATCGATGCTGCTCTTGATTTTAGAAACGTTTCCATCGTGGCAAATTATATTAAGGAAAGAACCAAGAATGCTCAATTTGTGGTGATTTCTCTCCGGAATAATATGTTTGAGTTGGCGCAAAGATTGGTTGGGATTTATAAAGTTGATAACAAGACCCATTCGGTTACAATTAAAAATAGTTGATTCGCTTTATTTTAATGAATAATGATTTTAGTTCACGAGGAGAGTACATAAGGAACGAAGCTTGTGTATTCGAGGGTAAATGGAAAGTAGTTAATTCACTCGTATGTTCGAAAGAGCCCGGTGTATGGCACCTCTAATTCATTACCAAGGACTAAGGTGTAGTTCACGTGATGGGTCATGTGACAACCACACGTGATGTCACTCCACTGCGTGGGGCAAACAAGTCACTTTACCTACCAACCCACTCAACTAACCACCGACTAAACAGCCACCCAACAATCATGGGGGCACTTATATCACTCCCATTGGCAGCAACTACTTCCCTTGCCCTGTGTTGTGGGGCAGCCACCTGTCTGGCCATTTTTCTGCTGCTTGGAGGTACCTTCCATTCACTGATTCTCACCAGAATCACCTATGCCATCATGCTCCTCATCAATTCATTCCTTTCATGGATTGCTCTTCTGCCATTTATTGTTCATAAGATTGAAAAGGCCACTTTTGGTTTCATTAACATTCTGTGTGGTACCGATGGCTCTCAATGTATATCGTTTGCCCTGGTGTATCGGATAAATTGTGGGTTAGGGCTTCTTTATTTGATTCTTGCTGGATTATTGGTTGGAGTACGTAGTACTGCCAATCCTCGAGCGGTAATTCAGAATGGGATGTGGCGAATCAAAATTTTGGCATGGTTTGGGTTCATTTTGATGAATTTTTTTATGATCCCCGACGGATTCTTTGTGTTTTACGGTAACCATATTGCTATCATCTTTTCGACTATCTTTTTAGGTATTGGTCTCATTCTTTTGGTCGATTTCGCTCATGCTTGGGCAGAAACTTGTCTTGAAAAGATTGAAATGGAGGAACTTACCGGAGAAGGCGATGCCCTGATGTGGAAGAAGCTTTTGATCGGTGGTACCATTGCCATGTATGTTGGACTGGTTATTTTGACCATACTTATGCTTTGGTTCTTTTGTGGTTCGGGGTGTCTGATGAACAAGACGGCGATTTTCGCTAATTTATTACTTGGAATTATCATTTCAGTGATGCTGGTTAATCAAACCATTCAAGAACTGAATCCTCACGCGGGGCTTGCTCAATCACTGATGGTGGTGTTCTATTGTACCTATTTGGTGATGCTGGCGGTGGCCCTGGAGCCCGATGACAAAATGTGTAACCCATTGGTTCGCAGTAAAGGTACTCGGACATTGTCAGTGGTATTGGGAGCTTTGTTTACCTTTTTGGCCATTGCCTATACCACTACCCGTGCAGCTGCCAACTCGGCATTCTCGCTGAGAGATGTTTCCGAGCCCGCCGGCGGGCCCCGTACCGTACGCAATGAATTACGTTATCAAGCAATTAAACAAGCGGTGGATGAAGGGCTGTTGCCTGAACTGGCGTTGAATGAAATCGACTTGTACACTGAAGACATCGATGAAGGTGATGAAGAAACCTACAAGGTCAAATACAACTATCTGTTGTTTCATATCATCTTCTTCTTGGCCACTCAATATGTTGCCACCTTATTGACCATCAACGTCAAACAAGATGATTATGGAGACTTTGTTCCCGTTGGTCGCACCTACTTTGCCTCCTGGGTAAAGATTTGTTCACTGTGGGTGTGCTATATATTGTATGGCTGGTCCTTGATTGCCCCGGTGGTATGGCCGGAACGGTTTGGCGTTCAGTTGTAATAAGTTATGTAATTATAAATCACGTGCATCCCATATCTTATCTCATCTCATGTTCCCCATCATTAGACTTAATGAGTTAAGACGACACTACCCTCAGCTAGATGTTGACAATGTTGATACCGATGATGCCGTGGCCTATGCCGTGGCCGAAGCCACCCTTGCCTATTACTTTGGTCTATCGGTTAGCCTAAGTCGAAGCAATTTGTGTCCTCGAATCCCAGTCCGATTGCAATATCTCAATATCATGGAGCAATTGCTGGAGGTGGTATCAGTGTGTGTAGATAATCCTCCAACTAAGCTTTTAGATGTTGGCACGGGATCATCGGTGATCTTTCCTTTCCTCCATAGCAAGGCAGATTGGGTTGCTACTGAGATCAATCAATGCTCGTATGACCATGGGTTAGCCCAGATTAATGCCAACCACCTTACCACGATTGAGTTAATTAATACCGGCCAATGGCCGCGTCAATATCATTTTCGTTATACCGTGTGTAATCCCCCGTTCTACTCTGACCACAACGACCTAATTGATCGAGAGCGGTTTAAATCAGAAAAGCCCCGGCCACCATTGGTAGTGGCCGATTCAGAGTTATATACTCCGGGAGGGGAGGTGGAGTTTATCAAATGGATGATTGATGAATCAATTACTTGTCCTCATCAATATACCTGGTTTTCATCATTAGTAGGTATCCATAGTCATATTGGCACCATTCTAGCCTACCTAAAGGAGAAAAACATTGTTAATACGGTGGTGGTACCTTTGCGGTTCCGAACCAGGCGGTGGGTAATTGCGTGGGCATTCCACAATATCCGTCCTCTAACCACATTGTGCTCAAGACCAAAAGCCACAAATTCTCGACTACTTGCTCACCTCGGCCCACAAAACCAGTACTCGGTAATATCAAAAACTTTCCATACTTACCTTATTGCTCAAGCTCCCATTTGGCTACGTAAGTATCGCCGAAGTGATTCCGAAAAGCGGTTAAAGTTATCAGGAACCATCGTTGCCTCGATCGGTGACCACCCCAGTAATACTCAAATTGTTATCAATCATACCCCCATCGATGATGTCACCTTGAAAAATCTGATACAAGCATTAATGTCACCCAAAAAATGCACCGTCGGAGAGACTAAAAAAAGCTGAGATATTTTCGACCCGGCTTTAACCAACATAATTACGACAGGTTGCCAAGAATTGACTATTCTCTACGGTCGCTAACACCGGAATAAATTAACTAAATGTCATTTTCTTTTCCGTCACTAGTTTGCTACATGAAAATGTTTTGTACAATAATTGGGTAAGGCAATTTGCTATTTGTGCCAAACCATCTTCTCACCCCCTATCTCGGTGGTTCAACAAATGCAGGATTTAGTATAGCACAAAACCTTCCCCTCCACAAATGGAAAGTTTATGGTAGTCGTTTGCTACCTATTACTTTAGTCTCAGTCTCGGGCACGGGCTGAATATTTCAAAGCCGTCAACTTCATTTTCTCCACCTTCCTACAATAAAAAGAGACGATCTTAGTCTGTTGTTGCGGATTTTAACCATGGTCCTTGCATGGCTCATGTACCTTAATTCCCATGCCTATTCCCGCAACAATCGGAAATCTCGGGACCGACTTGTGGCTGGTGAAAAATTAAACAGGAAATATCTGGTGTGATACTGTAGGAATATATGCAACCCCGCTATTGTCATAAGCACCCTATCCTTCGTTTATTGCCTCTAAGGATGTCACTTAGACTCCAATTATTTTTTTTACATGCATCGGAAATGATGCATGACAGAGTCATGGCACTATTTTGTGCCCTGGCAAATTGTAATGAAAGTGATATAAAGGTCGGTGGGAAGGCAGCCAAGTGTACTACTCTAATGAACTACCTCCAAAAGAAGATACAAAGAGGCTACCAATTGTATTGGCACCATCTCCCGTTTGAAGTATTGACTCCAAGCGAGCGGGTAGTGGTTAACCTAATGACGCTCTTGATCGTATCGATTGCCGCCTACTACTTTGCCAAAGTGCCAATCATCATTAGGCAATTGTTGGTCAAGATTTTGGCCATTCAAATTGTCAGTGAAATCACCAAACCATTGGCATTGACCTCATTCTTTTCCCCCGGAGTAGTATCGTGATGCACTATCGTGTACATTTACGACAACGATAAGATCGTTGGTCATTTCAATGGCTTACTAATATGAATATCCCTTGGCCATATAATACTAATGATTAACGAATACATAATAATTATTAATTAGCCAAACAACCCCCAATCGTTGATTGCTATCGACGAAATGACTCGTTTCAAACTTTGGTACACTTCTCCTGCGACCAATTGGTCGGGATCGGTCAGGTTAACGGGGACATTGAGGGTTACAAGCAAGTCGGTGGAGACTTTTTCAATGCGTACCAATGCTAATACGGTGACAATATACTTGGGGGCTCCTGGCTTGGTGGCATCTCGCCGTTGGTTAGTAAATTCAATATATGATACCTTGGCTTCAAGGGGGGTATTGTCAACGGCAATGGCAGTGGGGACACTCTCAAGGAAGGTATTGGTAACCTTTTCCTCGGTGATATCAGCAATATGGTGGGCCATGATATCTTGGTAATCCTTACCATCGACTTGTTCTAACAAATCAAAGATAAGGGAGCGGTCCCAGAGCTCGGACTCGGGGTGGGAAAACATGAATACCTCTTGGGTATCAGGGATCTCCCGTACCTGAGACGCATCGGTGGCATCTTCTGGGATATCGGCGACGATGGCACCACCGTAGAGAGGATACATGATGGTAGGGTGAGTGGTGATACAAAAATTCGTGCGACTTAGAAACTAAACTACTGATGGGATCGGGTTGATACACATAACTAGGACAGGGTATCCTCCCCCCGTTACTGATAATCTACTGGTGATGGAGGCTGATTGTAGTGACACGTCCATTGTCTGCATAGGCTTCATTCCACAGAGGGGTGCGCGTAAATTTTACTGCTCCTCACGTGTCGTTTGATCCATCGTTGATGATGAAGACTCAAAGAAAGAGGCCGATCTTTCTAGGCATCTTGGGTGTCCTCATTGTGTTAGCCATCATCAAGATCCTGACCCTGAAGGATTCCACCAAACAACTTCAGGATCTCTTTCTGGCCGATGAAAACCTCATTTCCAAGGTGGTGAATCGTGAACTGAATAAAAACCACGATGAAGTATTGGCCAAGATGGATAAGATATTCAACAAGATCATGACTGAGCAGGATAAGCGATTAACCCGGTTGGAAAAGCAGAATCAACTTCTTTTACAACAGATACAAATGATCAAGCAGCCTCCCGAAGCATCGTCGTTAAGAGAACGTTTGGTATATGTTTATCCCTATGATCCCTCGGTGAAATTCCCTGCCTATGTGTGGCAACTGTGGAAGCATGGTCTTAATGACGATAAATTTGACCAACAATATAAGGATGGTGAGGCTCAATGGGCGTGGAAAAACCCAGGGTTTGTCCATGAATTGTTTAATGATGACACTGCTCATACCATGGTGAGATATTTGTATCAAAAGGTGCCCGAAGTGGTGGAAACATTTGAAATGTTACCCGAAGTCATCCTTAAGATGGACTTTTTCCGCTACCTTATATTATACGCCAAGGGAGGGGTGTATGCTGATATAGATACTTACCCATTACAACCCATTCCCAATTGGATCCCAGAAAACGTTCTGCCCGACGAATTGGGAATGATCATTTCGGTGGAATCGGAGAACAATGCCGCCAACTGGCGGGACGACACCCATCGTCGGTTGCAATTTGGTCAGTTTGTTATTCAAGCCAAACCGGGCCATCCCATTTTGCGGGAAATTATTGCCCAAATCATCGAAAAGACCCACAAAAAGAAATTAAACTTACAAGTGGGCGACAAGTTGAGATTACCTGGGAACTCCAACGAAAAGCAATTGGAAGTTCTGAAGTGGACTGGGGCAGGGTTATGGACTGATGTGGTGTTTAACTACTTTAACGATTGGGTGCAATCGCTGGTGTTCCAATCGGTGAATTGGAAGGACTTTTTTGCCCTCAAGAAACCCAAGTTGGTATCGGATATCTTGGTCATGCCTATCAAGTCATTTTCTCTGCAAGTGGAAATCCCTAAAGATGGTAAAATTGATGATCCATTGGCGTTTGTCAAGCATTATTCGGCTCAAATATGGAAAAATGCTTAGTTATAGAGTTATAAAGTTGAATACTAATAATCAGAATGGTTAGAAATATTGAAGGGAAAATAAAAATATTTAATTTGATATGAAAAGTGCTTAATTGAAAAGTAGAGGCGAAGTTCTGCAAGCCTGTTTGAGTGTTTGTTGAAAGAATGGAAAATAAAGAATTAAGCATGCAAACTTATCATGAGGAGTAGTTTACCAAATATGGAAGAAAGTTAGTTATGATATTACAAGGTTGGAAGGATAGAATCAAATTGAATGGTGGTTGATCGATTATGAAAGAAGAGGATTACCAAATCGAATGAGTTTAAATCACTTTCGTCAATATTGAAAGCAAGTTTAGTTAAAGAGATGACAAGTTGGATACCAAACTTACTTTGAGCGTCTTTATTCCATTTTTGCGGTTGATATTAGAACGGAGAGAGAACTGGATGAGATTGTGGGGAGATTGTCAATCTGTGGGTATGATGGCCGTGTAAGCTATTTTTTATTTTATTTTTAGTAACCGATACTCACATTGTTTTAATTTATCTCAGTATCTTGTTATCTCGCTAACAAACCAAGATTGGGTAAGTAATAAATGGAAGAGGCCAGTAATTGATAACAATTTTGACTATTGTACAGAAAATGTCATTTAAAGAGCCACCAAGTTGAATATATCAAAACTTCGCCTTCTGGACATTATAACGTCTCTGTTAATGACTGGTCTATTGTAAGAGAATGCAGAAAATAAAAAATTCCAATTAGTATCAATTTCCTCTCCGTTGGCGTTTTACCAGGGTCAATTGCTTAACCCTATCCATTGGTGACAGCTCCACTGGCAGTGGAGTCTTGGGTGCCGGTATAGTTTTCCTATTGACTGGAGTCTTTGGCACCGCAATAGTTTTCCGCTTCGCCGTAGTCTTTGGCACCGATTTCACTCCCTCCAACGGTTGATCAAGTAATGGGATCCGAGTAGCTGATTCCCATTGTCTAGTACCAATGGTTGTGATGATCAACTCATTAAAGTCAATCGCAATATCGTCAATGATATCACTTAAATCCACGGCTTCAACCTCGGCATTTATGGCATTGGCAGTCTTATAAGTCATATCAACTCCTTTACCATATTCAATGGTTACATGATATACCCAGTTATTTAAAGTCACCTCACCATCATGTAGTTTAGCCACTTTAACCAAAATTGCCCGCAACTGGTTAAATACTTGTTGGTTGGTCAATTCAATTGCCAAAAATGCTGATTTGGTTATAGGTCGATGATAAAATCGTCCTTTGGCCAATAGTGGTACATTTATCGATGGTTTGGCGATATTTTCAACCCCCAACATCTGTGATAACTTGGTGGCTTTAGCAGCCTTTTCGGAGGGAATCCCCACCAATTGACGATCGGGCTGATATTCTATTGAAATGGCCGTTTGGAGCAGTTTCATGAATGATTCAACTCGATGCAGGGGAAAGGTTATGTTGGGAGCGATGCTAACATGGTACCCCCAAACTTGATCCAGCTTGGAAGTAGGCTTCCACTGTAGTTTTTTCAATTGAGGCACCCTATCTCGTATTCTAGCGGCAGCTAAATTGAGTTTACTAAGGATGGCGGGTGATGGATGCCATTGTAATAGACAAAAGATTGATGGTCTATTGTTCATCAGTTCGGTATAATTTTGCAGAAAGATGTGAAGATCGGTAATTGGAAGGGTAGGATCAAGTGGGGTGGCAGCGGAGGTGGCAGCGGAGGTGGAGGCCGTGGTGTCGGGTTCTTCTTCTGATGAGTACTGTTGGATAAGATCCATGCTCGTCGCGTGGGATGCCCTGGTGATGGAGGTAGTAGTTGGCGATAATGAATTGACAGAGCAATGGCATAATTGGTGTTATCACCAACTTTACACCATTTGTAGCATCATTTTCACCTACCACCACCATCACTCGCCACACAGTAACAATGTCATCAAACCTAGTCAAAGATATATATAGAAACCAATCAAATCATCACCATACGGTGACCAATTTGACCAATTTGACCAATTCATCCAATTTACCCACTTTTGCCCACTTTTGCAAATTTAACCATCCCTTCAAAATATTACCACATTGCCTCAACTTACTTATCTTCCATCAGATCCGAACACGTCGCACTATGCGTTGGTCCATCCTTGTCTCTATAGCAGCAGCAATTGCTGCTAGTACCATCTGTGCTCTGAAGGACGATTGTTACCCCAAGATCTTTGTTCCTTCTACAGAATGGCAAGAAATTCGTCCCGGCCAAGATATCCCTCCTGGGCTTCACGTTCGTCTTAATGTCGATACCCTCAAGCGGGAAGCGAAACTTTTGGATGAAGATGACGATAGCCAAGTCAACGCCGTCCACTTGAACCCCGAAGTAGAAGATGACCAGGCGGTGGCGATCTTTGTCCCCGAAGTTCACGAAAAGGTCGATTCATGGGATGCCGCCGTCGATGAAGTGCTTGCCCTGGGGTCCCGGCTTGATCCTGCACTTGACATTATCGCTGACCTTGCTCATGATATCGAATATGGGATTAAACTCACAAGGAACCCCCAGGTATTTACCAGACTCGTGGAAATTGCTGATACCTATCCCCAATACCAGGACCAAATCTATCGCATCATGGCCCTGCTGTTACGTAACAACCCTGAAGCGGTGCAACAAGTGATCGAAGCTCCCCAAACTCCCGAAATGGTTCAAGGTCTTTTGTCCAAGTTAAAGTCTAGTGATGATACTATTCAAAAGAGAATCTTGGGGGTGGCGCTGCCGTTGAGCTCGCCTGAACAGTTGATGAATTATTATCCATTTTTGGGTAAACAATCGCGGGAGCGGCTTTACAATATTCTTGAAGATGATGGCGTCAAGAAGCGGGATGGGTCTTCAGCCAAGCCTGATGAACAATTGTCGGAATATTTGCAAAAACGGGTACCATTGGTACCCAAGGACCAATTCTTCACTTACCTCGATTCGTTGATCGATTTGCACCGGGGTAACTCCGACCTATATGCCAACGACGAGTTTCTCAACTGGTTGGCTGATGAAGGCGAAAAGCAAAAAGGGGTCGACCACAATTTATATAAACGTTTAGTCGATGCTCAACACAATGTGTTTGGCAACCCCATGGCCTACCGTAAGGCGTTTGCTGATGAGCTTTAGTTGGATTTCCTTTAGTTAGATTTACTTATATTCTATAAAATGCTAAGAGATTCTTCTCTTTTCTCGATCATCAGGCCCAAACGGAGCAAAATCTGACCGAATGTCATGCTTCCATAACGACAGTGACAATGTCCGGCCGTGGGCCTTGGACTGGTCGTCCAGGGCCCAGATGCTCTGGTTGGACGGAGTGGGGGCCAAGTTGAGTTGATCGTTCCATAATTGAGGGATTGGGGTCAGAGATACCAGTGGCGGCGGCGACAATTGAGAATTGGGAAGAGTCGGGGTGGAATAAGCGTACAATAACGAATTGTAGTCGCTCATGAACGGGGGGTAGAGAGTGGATTGGTCAACGGGGTTCATCAGCGCCTGGTAGTTGATGGTAAGCAAATCGGGATCCAATTGGATATGATCAACCAGTTCGGGCACCGGTTGAGCAATCGGCGGCGAAAAGTATCCATCGTTAAGTGGGTTAGCCATGGGGTGGGAGTTGGCGGATACCAGACGTACATGGCCAGTCCCACCAATAATTCCGGGAGATATCACCGGCGCCAGCCCATTTTCATGCGAGTAAACCCATTCATAATGATTATGAAACAGTCCCGTACTCGAAGTGGGCCCAATGGAGCCGCTATTTGAAACCGTTTGTACCATAGGCGGCGTCGGCGATACTTCATTCGTTGATTCTCCCGCAGGCGACAGTATCCGACCATACTTTTTCTTGGGCAACGGGTCACCAAATTCAACACTGGCTTGAAATTCAGAAACCCGATGGGGGATGTAGTTGGGGTCGCGAGAGTGTCTTGCCATTTCCAACAGCTGGTGGATAGCCACGTATTTCTTAATTTCTTGACGGTACACCCGTTTCCATTTCTCATCTTCATTGTTCCACTGCGTCATCAAATCATCAAGGTCAGCCGTGATCCGAATATCACCAAATTGACCAAGCTCAGTCAGCTTCTTGATATCGGCGGTGGTTTGAGCATATACCTTCTTCTGATGTACCAAATCCTTGATTAATTCGTCAATCTTTTCAATCTTGGTCCGCAATTCATCATTAGTGGCTTGGATCTGTTTCATTTCAGAATCCAACTTCATATGGTCCGCTTTTTCATGGCTAAGTAACCCAGCATTAATCTTACGAAGCTTATCAGCACGATCCCTAACGTCATCAACTTTTCGTTCTTGTAATTTCATAGAATGGTTGAGTTGATGTAGTTGCTCTTTAAGTTTCAGCTTGGTAAACACAAGTTTATTTTTTCGCTTTTCCAACAGCTTAACATCGTGATCCTTCTTCATTTTGAACTCGTTGTCTTCATCAACTTGTTCTTTGTACTTGGCCAACGTCTGCTGTAATTGTTGGTATTCCTCCAGTGATTGCGATTTGTAAGTATCAAACTCCTGAGTGGCCTTGGCCAATTCAGATTGGTAAGTTTCCAAGCGATCATTGAGGCTTTCGGGATCACTGATCAGATTGATGTCATCAATTACCGATTGGGGGATCCCAGTGTAAGATACTGCCGCCTGATTGTTGGTGATGGAAATCTCCGTTGATGCCAATGGCGATTTTCCCCCATCGTTATCGTCAGTGGTGGGTTCAACATAGATTGGAGCCAGCTTGGAGCAAAACTGAGAAATAGAGTTAACTGCAACCACCTCAATACAGAGAACCTGGTTCTGAGGAAGGTTGGTGAGTCGGCACTGGGTCTTGCCAGCAACTTTGGCGACCTCTTGGCCATCAAGGATCACCTTATAGTGATGTTCACCCCCAGCAACAACATCCCAGTGAAATACAACACAGTCAGTACGGATAATGTCAATGACAACTATCGGTACTGGCGGTAATGTCAAACCGATGGCTTTGGTGTCGATCGGGCGCCAAAGAAGCTTGAAAAATTGAAATAGTAGCCAGGCTACTGCGATCGCTGTAACCACCTGTTGTATCATAAATGAACCCAAATGCCAACCGGTGTGTTTTGGAAACGGTCGCTTGAAAACTTGATGCTGCTCTTTGCTTCTGTTTACTCAGGTGAGCTTTTTTAAGGGAAAAAAATCCTCGCGTGAGGTAGTGTCATTTTGGTTGCAAAGATGAGATGATTGCTACCCATCCCAGCTTTAATGACTACTGAAGAGATGGATATAACTGTATCTTCTATTATCTAATAATAAGGGCTACTAGTTCCTCGGATCCCACATCTATGTCATGTGCGAAATTATAGTAATGATGGTGAATGGCGGTTTCTAATGGCGGTGGCCAACATGATTGTATAGAATACTGCCATTAGTAAGAACGGCGCCCATACAAATGAATCACTGAACCATCCGCCAATGAGCGATAATAATAATATCCCCAAGCTCCCACACACCGTGTAGAGCCCCAGTAAAGTACCAACCACCGATGATTCAGATTCATCATTTTCATTACCGATCTTCGAGATTATACTCATCAGATTAATGATAGCCCCTAGTTGAGCACACCCTAGAATGGCTACAATAATAAACGCAAGTATCAGCTTGGGCGATGATACAAGAACGACAAACCCAAGCGTTCCGATCAATCCACAAGCACTCACAATAATCAGCACCAATCCAGCATCAATTTTGTCACTCAATAACCCCCAACCCACTGAGCTTATTAGAGCCACCGTTTGACTCACTCCAGTTAAAATTGCAGCGAATTTAAATCCTTCAGAACAACTAAACCGGTCTAACGGCTCATCAGATCGACATTGACCTTCACTCACATACCATTTTAGAACAAATAATGGCACAAACACCGAATTGGCCACCAGGGCCAGTCGTGCAACAAATCCACCAACCAATGCCAACTGGGCCCGTTTATCCCGTTTGGCAACATCAACCCCTTGTTTGAGCTTATCAAAGTGGGATAACCCACTAGTTTCTCCGGTCTGAATTTGTCTAGGACCGATTAGACTGGTTATGGAGCCGGCGATAATGGCAAAAACTGCCACCACAAGGTATGCACTCAGAATAGAAGCGGGTTCGGTTTTATCAAACCACTTTCCAATTCGGGTCGGAAGAGTGGTGAATGATGACACCGAAAATATTGCCCCTAGCCCCAGGGCAATGCCAACTGCTGCTGCATATTTGCCCGAATCCTGAGTACCAGTGACCTTGGAAATATAATTCAAAAACACCGTGGTCATTGTCAAGATCATTGTTACCCCAGTAGCAAATATCGATCTTTCAATAAAAAGTAGCCATGAAGGATGGCTAATGGTGCCATATCCGACCAAGGCAAATGCCACTACCGCAAACCCAAGAACTTGCAATCGCTTGGGCTGAACAGAACTATCTACCAAAGTCCCGATATAAGGAGCCACCACCATTGCCGTAAGTTCATCAATCGTCCCCAAGTTACCAATAAATCGACCTAAATTGGCATGGTCAATCCCAGCGACTAATCGGAGATAAAATGGCTGAGTCGATGTAAGAAATACCAAAATGCCAATTGTAGCAAATTGAGCAAACAGAGCCGTCGCTAACACCCTTGAAATGGAAGACGGAATCATTTACCCTGAATTGACATGTAACCAACCCGATAACGAATGTGCGAGGTCGTATAATACAGTACGCAGGGAGAATCCATGCGACCTAGTAGAAGTGTCCATGCTTGATTCTTGCAAAGATTTGGATCATAAGATGCAGCTGGGTATTAATAATCTCGCTTCCAGTGAAGAGATATGGCGGCGAGTTAACAATAAATCGTTGCTCTGGGTTTACTGCAGTATTTGTGGAGCTAAAATTTTCTTTTACAGAGGCTATTGTTCGAGCCAATTTCCAAATGTCATGTGTGACTAATAAATGCATCGTTGGGAACTGCCTATTTGGCTCCACTGCGCACGGCTAAGAAAATATTGACGCAACTGACATAGCATAACCCGCCTTCCCCTCCATAGCAATCAGCTTTGTCTCATTGTCAGCGTAGCTAATCGTCCTCCAGGACTGTGATTTGGTATGAATTATAACTCCGGAACGATATGTCGGATGATAACTCAAAAGAAATAAAAATGTCTCAGTCCGCAAGCGAGAAAAACGACTTTTTCATCATCCCATGCCAAAGCAATGATGACAATAGCTAAGGTATGCAATTGAAAATTCATCATATTCAATAGTATGTGTTTGCTATATATCTCTCAATTTATAATCTTTGTTTTATCTCTCGCTTTTGTAGCGGATGACGCCTAGGTATTAGCCGTATCTAGCGCAAAATCGGATCCGGAATTCTCTCGGGTATAACCATCCAGAGTACATACGTCAATTTTAGAATAAATTGTAAACAAGCGGGAAGGTAGCTACACTGAATGCCACTCATCAATAATGACCAGTTCCTAGTCAAACATATATCATCAAGTACATCTCCGATGACATTGCTGCGCATGGTTCATTATCAGTAAAAGTTTGTTACTTCCAACAGTTAAATACCTGGGTAGGTTGGTTGGCGGAGGCAATTTCACAGCCCACTTGGGGCTTTTTGCATATTTTTAGCACTGAGCCTAATTAGCCCTGTCAAGACCACTAGTCATACCGCGCTATTTTCATTAATGATAGTAGCAACTTGTCAAAACATGATGCATATGCACGGCTGGTCCTCGGAGTCTTGGACTATATATTAATTTGATGATTGCCATTCTGTAGCTACCTTAAAGTAATGGTCTTATCGAAATCAGAAACAAACGAGAGTGACTCAAGCCATTCGAGATCATCCATTGATCCCAATGAATTCAATCCTCAAACCCTTGCTGAGGAAGACATTCAAACCGATGCCCAATCTGAGATCCTGACTTCGCTGGCAGAAGACTTCAGCCGATCCACAACCCGGTTGAAAGTTACCAGAACTGAAACTGCCAAATCATTGGCTAGTTTGGGAGTTCTGCGAAGTATTCCCCATCCTGACATTAATGCCCCTCCCGTCAAAGATCCTATTTTCCCTGAAGAATATACCCTTGAAACAGAGACAGGGCTTGTCCCAGTAGAAACCTTGCAACTGATGGGTAGAGTGAAACTGAGGGTTCAACGCCGTAGATCTCAAATCTTGGCGGAGGAAAAGGACCTGGAGTTTTCACCAGAAAAGATTGCCCAACAAGAGCTGGAGGAACGGTCCGAACTTCAAGAACGGATATCCAAACTTGAAGAGTTGGACCCAGAAATTCATTTTGTAACCTTCACGGTGGGTGATCCTGATAACCCTCACAACTGGAACCCCTACTTGAGATGGTTCTACACCATTATCATGTCTATATTTGTCATTTGTGCTGCTTATGGGTCTTCTTCGATGGCCTCAGGCTTATTTTTGATCAATGAAAAATTCCATGTGTCCACCGAAGTTTCCACCCTTGCTTGTTCGTTGATGGTTCTTGGTTTCGCTGTGGGCCCGTTGATTTGGGCGCCGTTATCAGAACAAATTGGACGTCGTCCCGTGTACATCATTTCCTTTGGACTTTATGTCATTTTCAACATTCCGGTTGCGTTGGCTCCCAATATTGGGGCGGTGCTTTCTTGTAGATTCCTTTGTGGGGTTTTTGCTGCTTCAGCACTTACCAATGTTGGGGCATCATTGGTGGATATGCATAACGAGACTCGTTCTCTTGCAATTGCATTTTTCTCGTTTGCTCCTTATTCAGGGCCCGTTTTGGGTGGGATTGTCAACGGGTTTATTGCTGTCGATTCAAGACGTTACGATTTGATTATTTGGGTGAACATGGCATTTGCTGGGGTGATGTGGATTGTTGTCGGGCTTATTCCTGAAACCTACGCTCCTGTCATTTTGAAGAGAAAGGCCAAGAAGTTAAGAAAAGAAACTGGTAATCCTAAAATTATGACAGAACAAGAAGCAACTCCTCAATCTTTCAAAGAATTGGTCAACGATTGTTTAGTTAGACCTTTGAAGTTTATTGTCACTGAACCTATCCTTGTTTTGGTTTGTGGTTTTGTCGCCTTGATCTACTCATTGCTTTATGCTTTCTTCTTTGCTTACCCCGTAATTTTTAACGAATTATATGGGTTCGAAGATGACAAAGTGGGGCTCATGTTCATTCCAATCCTCATTGGAGCAGCTTTGGCATTGACTACCACGCCTGTTTTAGAAAAGCGTTATGCTAAACTCAGTAAACGTCGGAAGACGGAACCTGAGGACAGATTAGTTGGTGCCATGCTTGGGTCTCCTTTCCCAATGATTGCGTTGTTTATTTTGGGGGCCACTTCTTATAAGCATATTATTTGGGTGGGGCCTGCCTCATCTGGGATTGCCTTTGGTTATGGGATGGTGTTGATTTATTACTCCTTGAATAACTATATTATCGATACCTATGCCAAGTACGCTGCTTCGGCTTTGGCAACCAAAGTGTTTTTAAGATCTGGTGGAGGTGCAGCATTTCCATTGTTCACCCCTCAAATGTATCGCAAGCTTGGGTTGCAATGGGCATCATGGTTATTGGCATTTATTTCTTTGGCCATGATTGCCATTCCATTTGGATTTTACAAGTATGGCAAGAAGTTAAGAGGTAAGTGGTGTAAGGAAGATTACACTCTTTCTATTTAGGATTTGGGAGCATGGGGGGATGCAACCCTTCTTTAACTAGTAATGGCTGTGCCTAATAATGAATATCTTAATGGAATAAATATACCGATGAGAATATATGACTCGTTTAGTACCAAAACTACTGAAATTGTACAAAATACAAGCCATGTAAAACTGGGTTTGCTAGGAGCATATCTTGGTTGCAACTTCTGGTAATTCCTACGTCAGCTTCGTTTTTAAAAATGCTTTTGTAAAGATTAAAATTTACTTATATGTACAATTAATTAGTCCACTTCTTCAACTGAAGGGCCCTCATTGGCGCCACTTCCAGTACCTGGTGCTCCTGGGGCACCAGCAGCTCCTCCATATGCCTTCGAAATTATAGGATTGGCAACGCTCTCTAATTCCTTCTGTCTGTCTGCATATTCTTCAGTTGTGGCTGATTGAGCACCATCTAACCAAGAAATGGTTTCCGATATGGCTTTCTCGAGGGTTGATTTGTCACCTGCTTCGATCTTCTCCTTCAATTCACCTTCGATGGAGTTCTTCAACCCGTAGGCATACGATTCCAACCCATTCTTGGCTCCAACTCTGGCAGCTTCAGCTTCGTCTTCTTCCTTGTATTTTTCCGCCTCAGCAACCATCCGTTCAATTTCTTCTTGAGATAATCTGCCCTTGTCATTGGTAATAGTGATCTTTTGCGTCTTACCAGTACCCTTTTCAACTGCGGACACATTCAAGATCCCATTAGCATCCATGTCGAAGGTTACTTCAATTTGTGGAACACCACGAGGAGCAGGAGGAATACCAGACAATTCGAACTTACCAAGTAAGTTGTTGTCCTTAGTTTGCTTCCGTTCACCTTCGAACACTTGAATCAACACCCCAGGTTGGTTGTCAGCGTAGGTAGAGAAGGTTTCAGTCTTCTTGGTGGGGATGGTGGAATTTCTGGGGATCAAAGTAGTCATGATACCACCAGCTGTTTCAATACCAAGCGATAATGGCGCAACATCTAACAACAATAAGTCCTGAGTCAGAGAGGAAGTGTCACCAGTAAGGATGGCAGCTTGGACGGCAGCCCCATAAGCAACTGCTTCATCAGGGTTGATGGACTTATTAGGTTCCTTGCCGTTAAAGTAGTCAGACACCAACTTTTGAATCTTGGGGATTCTAGTGGAACCACCAACAAGAACAATTTCATTAACTTGCAGCTTGTCCAACTTGGCATCCTTCAAAACCTTTTCCACGGGGTCCATGGTCGATCTGAATAAATCCCCACACAATTCTTCAAATCTGGCTCTGGTAATCAGCGAGTAGAAATCAATACCTTCAAATAACGAGTCGATTTCAATGGTGGTTTGAGCAGAAGACGACAAAGTTCTCTTCGCCTTTTCAGCGGCAGTTCTTAATCTTCTCATTGCTCTGGGATTGGTTGAGAGATCCTTCTTGTTCTTTCTCTTGAATTCTTGAACGAAATGGTTCACCAATCTGTTGTCAAAATCTTCACCACCCAAGTGAGTGTCCCCAGCAGTAGCCTTCACCTCAAAAATCCCATCTTCAATGGCCAATAATGAGACATCGAATGTACCACCACCAAGATCAAAGATCAACACATTTTGTTCTCCCTTGGTGTTTCCCTTCTTGTCTAAACCATAGGCAATAGCAGCAGCAGTAGGTTCATTGATAATTCTCAAGACATTGAGACCAGCAATGAGACCAGCATCCTTGGTAGCTTGTCTTTGAGAATCATTGAAGTAGGCAGGTACAGTCACCACAGCGTCGGTGACTTTATCGCCAATAAAAGCTTCGGCAGTTTCTTTCATCTTCCCCAATACCATAGAAGAAATTTCTTCAGGAGAGAATACCTTGGTTTCTCCCTTGTATTCAACTTGAATGGCAGGCTTACCTCCCTTGTCAATAACCTTGAAAGGGAAGTGTTTCATGTCATTTTGAACTTCTGGATCATCGAACTTCCGTCCAATCAAACGCTTAGCGTCAAAAACAGTGTTAGCAGGATTCATAGCAGCTTGGTTCTTGGCAGCATCACCAATCAATCTTTCGGTATCATTAAAGGCAACGAACGAAGGAGTAGTTCTGTTACCTTGGTCATTCGCAATGATATCGCATCTATCGTTTGCAAAGCGGGCGACACAAGAATATGTAGTACCCAAATCAATTCCAACGGCTTTAGTCATGTTGTTTTAGTGGTGAATACGTTGGCCAAAGCGTTTCTTTTATAATGCCTTTGGTTGATTTCCATAACATTCGGCAACCTTCTAGAAAGTTCCATACATACGAATTGCAAAACACGACTGAATTCGACAGAATATAATAGAACGATGTAGATTTAGGTGGAATTTTGCACTAATTTGCAGTCCTTCAGAAAATACCAGAAGCTGGTCAAACCTCATGGTTTGTTAACGCTTTGTGATTATGGTTAGCATGCGTCAGGTGTTATGCACAACCTCGGACGTTTTAGAGGGACACACCATAAACATACTTCATTTTCCTTTCCTAGCACTACACGTCTACATTAGTCTCCTCTATTGATGAAATAGTGATCAATTTTGCTTCCAAAACAGCGATGGTTTAGACAATGCCTATATATTGCAGTTTTGAGTTACACCCGTCATTACCGGATTTACCCATTGGGAATAATTTCTAGGCACCATGTGGGGGGCAATCTGGTAATCTTACATGTAAACATCCAGGTCACTGTGGCATTTCTTTATTTACCATCAAATAGCGCAATGTTGCTCTTGAAGGACACAAAAATTCATACGATCCTAGGACGGTGTAATCGTGCTCAATGAGGAAAGTGCATTACCATTGATGGCATACTGGCTATCACCCAGGAAATGTTCTAATCGAGAATAAAATTATCATTAAAATTATTAATTTTGGATACCAGCATCCCTAAACTAAAGTCATCGAATCTACAACAACAAACCAACAAGGGCGGCAATGGCAGCACCACCAACGACAGTACCCTTAGCACCGACATTAGCATTGGAAATAGTAGGAGCAGAAGATTGAGTCTTGGATTCACCTTCCAAAGACTTGTTAGGAGATTCCTTGGCGGTAGTAGATTCAGGGGCAGCAGTAGGAGAAGGAGCTTCACTGGTTTCTTCGGCCACAGAGGGGGCAGGGGCAGCAGCAGTGGGCTTGGTAACCACAGGGGCAGGAGGCTGGGCGGTGACTTGTTCAGGGGTGCCAGCAGTTTGGGGTTCGTATTCTTCAGGCACGACACAAGGACCAGTAACGGTAACGGTACCGGGAGGGACCACGGTGACGGTGGGCTTACAAACAGTGTCACACTTGGTAAGAGTGATGGTGGTAGTTTCGGGGCAGTAGAAGACAATGTCAGTCACCGTCTTACCGGTCAAAACGGTACCGTTAGTGAGAGTGACGGGACCACCGACAGAAGTAACCGCCGATTCGGGAGCAGAGGCAGAGCCCGAGGCAATAGAAGAGGCACCAGATTCAGCAGAAGAAGGAGCAGCTTCAGAAGAGGCACCAGATTCAGCAGAAGAAGGAGCGGCTTCAGAAGAAGCACCAGATTCAGCAGAAGAAGGAGCAGCAGAAGATTCAGCAGCAGAGGAGGCTTCCGAAGGAGCAGCAGAAGATTCAGCAGCAGAGGAGGCTTCCGAAGGAGCAGCAGAAGATTCAGCAGCAGAGGAGGCTTCCGAAGGAGCAGCAGAAGATTCAGCAGCAGAGGAGGCTTCCGAAGGAGCAGCAGAAGATTCAGCAGCAGAGGAGGCTTCCGAAGGAGCAGCAGAAGATTCAGCAGCAGAAGAAGGAGCAGCAGAAGATTCAGCGGCAGAAGAAGGAGCAGCAGAAGATTCAGCGGCAGAAGTAGGAGCAACGGAAGATTCAGCAGCAGAAGTAGGAGCAGCAGAAGATTCAGCAGCAGAAGAAGGAGCAGCAGAAGAAGCTTCTGAAGCAACAGCCAGGGTGGGGGCTTCAGCGGAAGATTCTGAGGCACCCAAGGCAAAGGCAGCCATGGCGATAGAAATAAGGACCTTAGATTGCATTGTTCAAAGCTGAAAAACTAAAAAGTTGTAGCAAAAGAAATCTGGAGAAATTGACCAATTTATATTCCAAGATCCCCTGGCATTGCCAGCCGGGGACCGCCCTAGGACCAGCAACTAAAGTTACATGCTAAATTGGTAACCCCGCTGTTTCTAATTATATCTCCCAATCTGGTGCATATTTTCTTAAAAATATCCTTAGCTACCTCCCTTAAACCAGGACGAAAGCTTGGGCTTCTATCCACACCAGCCCACTGTTCGCACAGTGAAAATCTCATCTCAGGAGTGCCAATGAGTCAAGCAGGTGTTAAAGCATTAACCGTGGTGGCGGTGCTGGTAGCTGCCTGGTACTCGGGGGTTAAGTTTTGGAAACCTATCATTGTGTAAGTATCGTCTTTGGTTAGTCACGTTTTGATTACTAACAGCCAAGCGACAAATTAAGGGAAGAAGGTCGGTTAAGACAGGATGTCGACACCGACTATGAGCAACCACCTACAACGTGGGTGGAAGTGTCAGATAAAGTAAAGCAAACCATTCACGGTAGCGATGAGAAAACCAAGTAGCTGTATATAGTTAAAATGACAACAATCGATTGTTTGTGACAATATCAAGGTGAACAACAAGCCAGAGTGGCCAACCAGCCATTACACAAAAATTGCTTTTATCCCTTTAGTCTTTTCACCCACTTGGTAATTCCTCAGAAGTTTAACTTCGCGGTAATACGGCATAAGCAATTTCCCACAAAATGGCACTGGCTAACAAGTTGACTCGACCTAGTTGAGGTATTAATCAGAAGACCTTAAACGGTGATCTTATTCCGGCACCCCTTGCACTCCAATCCGAGTTGTAAGCCCCTGTCGCCATTGATCCGGGCTAACTATCGGTGGCTGTGGTGTGAGACCTGGTGTTGCAGATCCCCGGGGTTCATAATATCCCAGGCACATACCTACTTTTTGCGTCATTGTTTGCCACAGACGCCCCCCTTCTAAGTTGATTTCGATCTGGATAATACAGGTGAGCAAGGTAATTGCCCCAGACTCCAACGAGGTTGCTGACTCAATTGCTCCACTTTAATAGTAGTTTCAGTGGTTGAATTGGGATTGTGTTCCAAGCATCCGAAGCAGCAAATAGCAACCAGTAGCGCCTCTTGTTTACTTGTTTTCAAACAAACCTGTACAAACCCAGTAGTGGTAGTTTAATTCGAAAGGGACACCACAAGTTCCGGTTTTGGCAAGTGGGTGCATAGTGCAAGGGGTGGATGGCTTGGTCAAACTTGAGTCGACTTGCAGTTGAATTAGCTCATCAATGCTGTTACTACTGCCTTCGCTGCCGTTGGCGGAATTTTCATTTTCATTTTTGCTGCGGTGCCGACTACCGTTGTCGCGGGTTCGATTCTGGTATTGAGGTCTCCTCGCACTATCTCATCCCACACCATCGATCTCATCGCATCAACTCGACATGGGGAAGGTTAAAAAGCTGAAAAAGAATAACCGTGCCAGGGTCAACCTCATCAAACGTCGTCAAGATGCCCCTCCTATTGCTGATGGAGGCAAATCCCAGGTGGTTCCATTGATTGCCAAGTTACAATCGGCCGATGCTAAGGAAAAAGCGATGGCCATGGGGACGCTTAACATTCTTGCCGAAGATAAAGCAATGAGACAAACGTTGTTGAAGGAAAGGTTGATCCCTACCGTGATGGAATATTGTCTAAATGATAACATCCAGGACGTGGTTGTTGAAGGGTTTGGCCTCTTAAGAAATGTCGCTATCGAGGAAGGTTATGACATTATTAAGTACATGTGGAGACAGAATGTGTGGGCCTCGATTGAAACAGCATTAAATACTCTTACCCAAACCTTTTCCTCGGGGTGGGCCGAATTGCTGTCGCTGGAAAAGGCGTTGGCGTACTCGTTGTGTGAGAATGTATTATCATTGGTGGTGGTGATGGCAACGGGAGATGAGGTCATCTTTGAACTGGTTTTTAACAAGATTGATCCTCTTTTGCAATTTGTCACCGCCATCTTGGCTCAGCCAGTGTCGGAACAATTGGTGCATGCATGTCTTGATTTCATCTATGAATTTTCCACCGAACTGGGAGAATTCATCGAATTGATTAATTCCAAGTCGGAACAATTACAATTGGATAAGTTGGATCTTAAGGCCGACCGATTGACCTCGGTGTACATCGATGGTATCAGGTTCAATACCATGGAACTGTCGGATGAAACCATCTGTGGCCAAACATTAATGTCTCTTTATGACACTTGTTCTCTGGTAGATCTTTCTGGGGTGGTGCTGGCATTAAAATTGACTGAACAAAACCCAATTCTGGCTGAAGTGACCAAGGAAATGCATGGCAGTGTTCAAATTCAGGCTCGGGCCGACTTACGGGCCCTCGAGGTGCTGTTGGACCTCATTACCCAATCATTGGAAATCTTGCTGATTAACCATAGCAAATTTAATGCTCCCGTTAAGCTTGATGACAATTTAATCAATAATGTCTTACTCACCAAGGTGTGGCCGATGATTGGTGAAATCATCAAGTTTGAATTAGCCAATGAAGGGGCGCTTTATCTCTTGAACAGAGCCCTTTTCGCCATGAATAACTTTTGTTGGTTAATGCTCGCCAACAAGACGATGCCTGTTGCCTGGTTTGAAATGAGTGGCCAGGGATGGGACTTGGTGGAAGAAGTTGTAGCCAAAGCATCGGCCACTTCTCCCATTGATTTACAAAAGACTACCCTTCTGATCATGTGGGGGATTGCTAAGGCCATTGGACCTCAAGTACAACAAAAGGTTCAAAAGCAGATGGTGGAATCATTGATTGAAAAGGTGAAAAGTCTTGACACCAAGGATGAAGAACTGGTGGAATTGTCATTGGCCATCATGGGGTTCTTGGGATCAGTGGCTCCTTTCCTTGAAGATATCAACATTATCGGCCAAGTCGGCGAATTCTTGATTACTACTGCCGAATCAATGGTGCTGGTAGTTAATCAACTGGCCACCCAAATGGTGGTGGAGCTGCTTAATTTGTTATACGACTTGTTTGGCGATAAGGACTTGCCCTATGACCAAGAAATCTTTGTCAACAGAGGTTACTTGGCTAGATTACAGGCATTGGAACCCAAGGTTAAGGTTATGTTTAAGAAGGTCGACCGGAATAAGTATCAACAATTAAAGGTGCAAGCGGAAGAAACCTGGTTGAATTTGGGACGGTTTATTGAGTATAAGCAAAGTGAACAAGCATAGAGGTGTTTATTAATATTATGGATTAAGTACCACGATTAGATTATTAATGAGAAAATCACAGAGATGAAAAGGAGTAAGAAGTATGAATACCAAAGTATAGGAAGATAATTGACTTTGCAGTCATACACCTATACTTAGATTATCGATTATGAACTACTAATATGATAGATTAACGCGTAAGATTATAGATTAATAACTAAAATTATTGATGAGTCAAAACTTTATTATCGACTATTTACTACCCCAGTGGATTATCTTCATTTACATTGTCCCATTTTGGTGCGGCAGTTCGAACGCGTCCCACTTCCCTTATAATGCCATGATGAGGACGATTCTACGAAATTGCACCCGTCATGTCAGCCATTCCCTGACTGGAGGAAGAATTCTGCCTCGACAACGTCTATTTGATCAAGTTTCCATGGCAATGCAAGCTAAACTCCATAAACTTGACCGCCAGTACGATCTCTTCACCCCAGACGTAAAGGCAGTAATCGATGTGGGGTATGCCCCAGGTAATTGGAGTCAATTTGCAAAGAATCGAATGTGTCAAGTTCATAACATTACTCTGGAGAAGTTTGAAGATCATTGCCATCTTCTTGGTGTCGATTTGGTATTTACATCACCCCCCGTCAAGGGGATGCTGATAATGCAGGGCAACATTTACTCAAAAATGACCCATAGGTTGATTGCCCGTCATATGGCCACTTACAAACGTCCCGTTGATCTCATCTTAAGTGATTTGGGGATGCCATTTATGCAAATGACTGGATTTTACTCTACCACTTATTCCCGACCTTATATCAAGCTCAATACCAATTCTGCCCTACAAAAGCCTATAACCGATGCCACTAACGCCGCAGTAAACTTAGCTGATGCTGCTTTACTTCTTGCCAAACTGGTGTTACGACAAGGAGGTACATTTGTGGTGAGACTCAGTAGAATGCAATCACCTCCTCCCCTTGAGTTCCAGGATCGGTTAGAACAGGAATTTGGAGAGGTACATTATAATTCTCAATCAACTGACCATATTTATGTGTGTAAGGATAAGGTTGACCCGGCGGACCCGCCTCCAGGTCCCTTTCTTACTGCCAAGCTTTAAGAGATTGGTGGGGGGAATTGTCTCCCCTGAGGTGGGAAATATTTCGTATAGTTAGGACGGGTTTTCAAACCTTAAACCCAATTGTTGGAGATGAGCCCTGCCGTTAACCCCACGTTTGGCAGGGTTAATAATTTTAGCGAAGCGGCTGCAACTTGGGGGCGGCAACCACTGACAACTAGATTTTGTTACCTTGGGGATAGTGAAGTCTTGATGTACTATCTCTACTAACCGAATCCAATTGTAGATAATCGTGGTTGATCACGACCTTTGGGGTGGGGCAATATATAGATAGGTCTTGGCACTTTATAGTTCTAATAATCACTCGACTGGATTGTCACTGATTGATGTTGCTACCAACTTTCAGTTTAAATCTGGGATTAAAGTGTCCATTGCTTCATTGGTTTCCAAGTGATGTCACTACAGCTAAAAACAATCAGTATGAGCGGAGTAGCTTGGTATTCATCAATTATTCAACCATTCATCGTATTCACTAACTGGGTCTTTATAGCACCATCTTAGTTGATACTGGGGCTATCCTGGTATATATTGGGACTATCCCTTATGGTCTAGTTGAGGTGACTAAAATCATTATATTTCAAACTTTTAGCGGGTACTGCTCATGATTGAATCACTCGAATTTTAAAACCGTCATAACTTGAACTCTAAAAACTTCTTATAAACATTCACTTTTCTTTTCCACAAAAATAATTAAATCCCGTCACAACTTAAAATTTAACCACTTTTTAATCAAAATTACGTTTATCATTGTATTTTGTTATTCATGGCTAATGTACATATAAACTCCCTAGTTCAACCTGGATACCCTAGATCACCCTAGATCACCCTAGATCAACCTAGATCAACCTAGTCAACCTAGATCAACGAAGGCTCCTCATGCCTTTCAAAAGCCTCCTCCTCAGTTTCCAAATCAATTAACAGCTCTGCTTCCTTGGCCATGATATCAGCTTTAACTACTTGAGGAGCCTCAACTTCAGGTTGAGCAATTTCAATCTTGGCAAATTCTTGAACCAACCGTTCATTAATTTTGGACTTGTTCTTTTCTGTAAGCAGTTGCTTCCATTGAGACACAGCTTCATTGACCTTGGCATTGTCAACCCCAAAATTCTTTGCAAAAATGGCGGCTTCAGTATAACGCTTCAGCTTGATCAACAAATCAACACACTTGGTCTTGTTACCAGTGAGCCACCACGCTTGGTAAGAAATGTTGTACCGACCCTGTTCTTCACATTCTTCACCCAATCTCGCCAATTGTTTGGCATTGTTTGAGGATGACAATAATAATAATAACAGAGGGTAGTCCTTAGCCAACCAGTAGCAATCTTGAGCCAAAGCCACTTGCCACTGCTTCAATGCCAAATCACCCAATTTCTTCCATTTGGTAGTATTTGCCAAAGCTGTCAGAGGTTGTTCGCGTTGAAGAGAATCCAATAATTGGAACGCTTGCAGTAAGTTACCAGTTTGAAGCGAGATTTCAAACTTGGAGTCGAAATCTTGTGAAAGAGCAAACGATAACCCCAAGTAACCCAACTTTTCGAAAAACCGAGATAATTGGTTGAGTTCGGTTTTAGAAAACCCGGCAATCATTTCTTGGAATTCTTGATCCAATTGATCCAATTCAATCAGGGCCACGTCGGGGATTTGTTCCCCATCTTCATCGGTGAGAGTCTTGGTTGCGAAATGCTCAATTTCTCCTCTCATCACCATGGTTTGCAATACCAACACCTTTTCATTGATAAACCAAGGAATGACATTAAATTGCTTATCAATCAAAAACAAGGTGTTTTCAGCTTCCTTGTATCCCAACAAGTAGTACTTGTGGTCGAAGTGACCCAAGTTGATGACTTCACCCCCAACAAAGTAGTTCAATCGGTTGGTGGTACCGGTGGTATAAACGAAAACATCGCCAATAAACCGACCGCTCAAGATCGGTTCCAGAGTGGGCAAAGTGTACAAGACATCAAACGCCAGGTCAACGCCTTCTTCGGGATCAATGGTATCGTTGGCGAGAGCTTCTTCAAACAATGCCGGCTGGTACGACAAAAAGTATGTTTCAAAAGAAGTGGAGGTGCTCTTGTTGTCATTACCTTGTTGGCCTTGAGCAGTGACAATCGCCAACAAATCACCATCAGACAGCCAAATAACATCATTAATGTCATCTTCAATGTCGACCCGTCTCACCAAGGCCCCCAGTTCCCAATCATAGAAGGAAATACACCCTTCCAGTTTGACTCCGAGTAAGGCGCCACCAAAGATTTTATCAGCTTGATAAATGAGGTCAACAACCACCTCTTCCTTGAAATTGCGGTAGATCTTGACGGTAGTGGTCAGTTCTCTAGTGGCAAAAGTAGAGGCATTGGAGGTGTCCAATGAATTCCAGCCAAATTCAAGCGCCGACCCGTACAGCTTGGATCTCAACGCCAACGCCGAGTAGATGATGTACTCACCATCACCACATACCGCCAAAAATTTACCATTAGGAGAATGAGCCAACGATTGAGGGTAGACATCGATGGGACCCACGTCCTTTTGAGCCAAGGGGATCAATTCACCATCCTTCAAGCCATCGGTGGCCAGGGGCTTGATGACAGTAGAGTAGATTTCCAGATTCTTGGCCATCATGATCTTGTTTTGGGCATCCATCGAGAATAAAGGCTCTTCATTCCCAAGCTTAACAATGGCAAACCCCAGGTCAAACCCAGCAGCGATGAGGTTCAGTTTGGGTAACATGGAAACACACCATGCCCGTTCCATCAGGTAGTTGATCAGTTTTTCCAACTTGAAGGTGTTTGCGTTCCAGAATCTTAACGTACCATCTTCGGACCCCGAGACAATGATGGGGAGTTCGGGGTGGAAAATGGCAAATGACACGTTGGAAACGTGACCTTCAAGGGTGGCCACACACAGCTTGGTTTGGTAATCCCATACCTTAATCGTTTTGTCATCGGACAGAGTGATCAAGTAAGGCTTGTCAGCTTGAGGGTAATAGTCAACGTAGTTGACCCCCTTGACGTCATGGGCCAACATAGTAAAGTTGGGTTGAGAGTTACCCAACAGCCACACTTTGACGGTCCGATCCAAACACGCCAGAGCAAATGTACTGGGATCCTTGGGGTTAAAATTCACCAGCATAACATAGTGTTGGTGACCTTCAAAGATTTGATCACATTGCCACTGACGGTCCCAGTTCCACAATTTAATGGATAAATCATCACTCAGCGTCAACACAAACGGTTTGGTGGGGTGGACGGCAATCAGTCTAATGTAATCGACATGGGCCTCAAATTGAGCCACCTTTTCCCCAGTATTGTAGTTGTATACTCTAATTTGGAAATCATCGGAGCCAACAATGATCCAGTTCTTTCTGGGGATGAACTTACCCGCTCTCACGGGGGAATCAGTCACTTGAATCAGCTTGACCAAGGTGTTGGTAGCATACGACCAGATGTCGACCTTACCATTATATTGAGTAGTAAGCACCCATGGCTCCGTCGGGTGAAAGTCAATGCCCTTGACCCGGTCCAGCCTGGTGCTGAATTGTTTGGTAACGTCCAACTTCATAGTGACACGTAGAAATTTCGCGGTTCAACTTTCGCGCTATAAACTACGTGGTGGAAACATCAGCGCAGCGAGTGATCGCAGTGGATGATTGGGGTGAGGTTTTTGGGAAAACCATGGTAAATAGTTTGGGTGGAATGGGAGAAAAAATATAATTATGGTGTAAAAGGTCAGTCTAAGGTTGGAGAGTGAGTTTGGGTGGTTTTCCTCTATTTTTGGGGCAAGGGTAGACGTGTCAAGCCATGACCAACACGAAATAATGAGTGAAAAATTGAAAAATGAAAATTAATTAAACCGCCAGGTATAAATTCATCCTAAACACCGATGATAATCAACTGATGATTTAAACCACTTAATCGAACATCTTTTGCAGTTTTATAACAAATTGCCATGTGATTCAATGCAAAATTGACACCGAGATGATTTACAACCCCCTGGATATCTAACCCAAGCAATCACTATTCCACCTCAAAATAATGTCACTAGCGACCCCCTCCTCTAATAACAGGAATACACTTGTATTTTTACCCCTGTCCTCTCCTCAAATTGGAAGGTTTGTACCATCATGCGCACTGATGTTGTCGGGTCTTAACCATTAAGGTAGGGGGAGGATCCCAGCCTTTGTAATCCATCGCAAATTATCTCAATTAACAATAACCAGGGGGATCAAAAGAAATACGACACTGGCGGCGATGGATCCACTAATGCAGTTTGGAGAAACCCCAGGGATCCATGGGTTTGTCCATGGCCATATCCATAAACACAAGGACCATACTCATATCCATGGCCACTTTCATAATCATGAACACGACCTACATTATAATCCCAGTCAAACCTGTGAACTCGATGAAGGCGCTTGCCGTGAAATCATGTGTGATGAACTCGATGATTGCCATTTTAATCACTGCACTGAGGTGGAGTTTCCTCCAGTTACCCATTTAGCTATTGCTGCTGAACCTGCCCAAATCTGTACTGATGTTCTGTGCATGAAGGACCCACTGAAAGTGGTATTAGACTGTTGTGTCCTGGAAGATTCTGACGATTGTGGTGTTTCCAGCTCGCCGACCATGTGTGACTCTCAGCAATCTAATGCCCTGTTGTTTAAGAATATCATTGAGAATGTCCAGTTGGGCATTGTTGACGAAGACGAGCCCTCGAGAGATCTTAAGCTTGAGCCTCAATTTGAGTTACATTTCCCTCACCAGTGTCATCAAGAACCATCGTTTGATCAGTTACGCAAGGGGGAACAGGAGGAGGAGCTCGAGGAAAACCATCACCATTACCATCAGTTGTGCTTCCACACCACCATTCCGAACGAGTTCACCCCGCTGGTATCGTCGTCGCTCTCGTCAGCATCCCCGGCGCCGGCGCCGGCGGCCCTTGGCCCTGACGTTCACTCGATGCTGGACTATGACTTTTTCGTCCAATTTAACAATATGAACATGCCAGTTTGTCAATGGGATAATTGTGACAAGTCGTTGGATCCAGCCCACTTGTTAGAGCACTTGGAACACGACCACCAAGTTCGGGCGGATAATCATAACTACCGCTGTGAATGGGGCGATTGCGGTAATAATGAAGACCATTGGGAAGACTTTCTTGACCATTTGACCCGCCATCACATTGGTAGTTCCCACCCCATTAACCCCCCGCCTTTACTGAGGTCGCTTCTTCCCACTCTGACTTGTAATCATCGAGTGAATAAGAATAACATGCTGATCACCAAGGTGAAGATTCGCCCCAAGAAGAAGGATATTGATCCTACCCACCTGTGTCAATGGGAGGTGGCTCCAGGCATTCCTTGTAACCTTCAGCATCCACTGACGGGGGATCTACATGATCATATTCTCAATGATCATGTTGGCCTGGGCAAACTGGAATACCACTGCCAATGGGTAGGATGCAGTCGTCATCACGGCAAGGTGTTTAACCAACGGCAAAAGTTGGCTCGGCACATTCACATCCACTCTAACCACAAGCCTTTCCCGTGTAGTGTATGTGGAGTTAAATTCACCACGGAGCAAGTACTCCAACAACACCAGAGGACTCATCTGGGGGAGAAACCATTTGTGTGCAATGTTTGTGGTAAGCGATTTGCTGCCAATTCATCGTTACTGATTCACCATCGAGTCCATACTGGGGAAAAGCCGTTGGTGTGTAAGTTTCCGGGGTGTGGCAAGCGATTTGCTGAATCGCTGAATTTGACCAAGCACATGAAATCCCATGAAAATCGCCGTAAATAGATTATGGATCTTCATCTAATTAAATATATCTTTTTGCAGCCATTAAAAAAACAAACATCGGTGCTGCAGATGCCGCTCTGGTGTCGCACTGGTGAAAAATCTCATCAAGATCACTACCATCTAAAAACTAATGAGACCGACATCTACAGTATTCAAGTCGGTTCGAGTATCTTTGGCCAAGGCCGAAGTGCCGTTGTACCAAATACCCAGTCTTTCTTCCATCTCCGCTGATTTGTTGCCAAATAACGGCTTTGGCAACGGCAACTACAGCATCGAAAAGACAAAGTTCAACCAATGGCCAGTGTATATCAAGATCCAAAACACCAAGATTCAAACCGAAGTTAAACGGATAAAGGGGGATGTGTTTCAGTTTAAGCGGGACTTGTTGAAGTTGAACCCCTCCTTGGATATCATCGTTAATAATCAAATTGGTTATGTCAACATCAAGGGTGACAAGGTGAGAGAAATTAAAGGATACTTTGACCAACACCTTTAACTGTATATAGGTCAATTCAAATTTATGCTAAATTATGCTAAAAATTGTTCATTTCTATATATCGTCTCATTTCTATCAAATTGGATGCATTCTTTATTGGCTGGGAAGCAACGGGGGCTCCCCCAGCTCCAGCAGAGGAGTGCTGACATTTTCTGTCGAACCAAATGCTGCTTGTCGAATTGACACCATCCATGGATCATTCAACAACTCCACTGCCAGTGGCCGTAACTTGGGGTCCAGCTCCAAGCATCGGGATAAAAAGTTTCGCCCCGCTTCACTAAGTTGATCTTGAGTGGGGAGTTGGGGTTTATTGCCGGCGGCAATATGGTACATGATGGCCCATTCATTGTCCAAGTTCAGCCATGGACGGCGTCCGGTTGCCATTTCGAGGACGCAACATCCAAGCGACCAAATGTCCACCACCCCATTCTTTTCGGTGGTGGCACCAGTGATGGCTTCAGGGCTCATGTACATTGGGGTACCAGTCATGGTATTTAAATGACCGGGGCCTCTCAGGGGATTGGGGCCACGAGTCCGCCCTTGCAGGGCAATGACTTTGGCAGCACCAAAGTCGACGAATTTAACCACTCCATTGTGATCCAATAAGATATTTTCGGGCTTGATATCCCGATGAACCACCCCCAGATGATGCAAATAGGCCAACCCTTCTAACATCTGAAGGGTATAGATTTGAATCACCACCTCATCTTCAATTCTGCCATGAGAAAGAAGACCCGCTAACGAGCCCCCTTCACAGAATTCCATAAAAATGTATACTTTGTCGCGATGAACTTCAACACCAAAATATTGGACGACATTAGGGTGATTCAACATTTCCAATACCGTCATTTCATCACGAATCGACGGAACAATGTTTTTGATCAGTTGAGAATCATGGAATCGAATTTCTTTAACCGCCATCACCCCCCCAGTATCTAAATTGACTGCGGCATATACATTTCCAAAGGCCCCTCCCCCAATGAATCGACCCTTTTGCCATCTAATTGAAACCAGGGAAAATGACAGAGCAAGGAGAGTAACAAATTGATACTCTGAATCGGTAACATCGATGACTCTCCCCACCAGTTGGAGTTTTTCTTGTAAAAACCGTCGATTCTCTTCAATCTCTTCAATCTCCTTCATCACGTCTTGATGATATGCCTGGATGATAAGATCTTCATCCTCTGGCCGTTCAATTTGTTTCCGTTGTGACAGCCATTTGAGTAACCGTTTCTTTTCTGCTTCCAGCAGCCGGGCTCCCATAATATCAAAATGGGAAATAAGTAACGCCATACACCGAGCCACTTTGAGACGTAACCGATGAAACATGTCATCATTAAGTACCAACACATTGAATCCCCGAGTCATATCGGTAGCAAATTCAAGTGCCAATACACACCATCTAAATGTCTTGCGATCAGTAGGGATACAATCATCACTAATAAAGCTAACCCATTCAATGGCAAGATGGATCAACTTCATAATCACCGTCAGTTTTCTTTGACTGTCCAAATTTCGAAGACTCAGTTTACCAAAATCTTTTGCATAAACAAAAAAATCATTAATTAGATTTTGATATCCCCCTTGAGGTGCCACTTCCCGACACTTGGCCCGGACAATTTTCACCAGATCTAATACCGTCAAACACATCTTAAAAAACAATCGATTGATTTTAGTGAGTTCATGATGAACCTTGGCAATCAGACACCGTTGTTCAATGGGACGAATGGTTCCTTCATCCACCATAATCTCCAGCACTACATCATAAAACCGTTCTCGGACAATGTGAAGACTATAATAAGGCAACTTGGAAATGAGAACCACCGTTCCCGATTTAACATCAGAAATGGGAACTTCGCGAAGATCAATATTGACGACATTTCCTTCCCAAACAATTGGTTTCAGGGGACAAAACGCTAACACATAGGCCAATGAGTCCAGATGCAGCAGGAACGCCAGCGAATGGGCCCCAGAATTATCATCTTCCCGTTCCTTTTCCAGACGGATCATTTGTAGTAAATCCGAGTAGCCCAGTTTCAAATCATGAGGGTCCAACCCAGCATAATTACCAGTGATGATTTTGAGTACTTCTTGTTCATGGCCCACAAGTTCACTCGAAGCGAAAAAGTAGGTGCCTTGCTTTTCAACAGTATTGGTAAATACCAAAAAGTGACCCAGGTTACGGAGCACATCTAACAAACTTTTGGTCAAGTTTTTATCGCTGCTTTTGGCAATGTCATAGACGATGGAATTGGTATATTCTCGAGAAATTTCACCCGTGAACCGGGCCAATTTCCGACGTAATTGACCGAAATTTTCTGTGGTCAGTCCATACCAACGAATCAAGTCTTGGAATGTCGACAGACTCAGTTTGGCCAGTACTTGGGGGTTTCTCACTTGGTTATTAAAGTAAGCAAGAAGTCGATGGATGAGTTTCGATGTCAACAAAGTAATTTCTTCTGCCACCACCACCAGTCCTCCCTCAATATAATTACCCAATCCCTTTAAATAATTCCACGCTTCCTCCAATTCTTCCGGTTCTTTAAATGTACGAAAGTTAGTGGGCAGTCTCAGGGAATCTAATAATTTCCGGTTAAGTAATACCAAATAATAACGAACACATTTCAATACCACTTGGTCAAAATCAGAAGTTTCCCCTTCAAATAAATCACCCAAGATCCATGTTCGATCAATATCAGGTTTGCAGTATTCCTGAATCCCCAGTTTTACTTCGAGGGCAATAGTAATATACAGTTTGAAATCTTCAATCATTTGATCAATCATCATCAACGTCGGGTTTTGTAATCGAATGGCATAACCAAGACGTAACAGGATGATTTCTTTGATTAATTTCATGGGAATGATGCACACTTGAATCAAATCATGGGTGTAATCGGGTAATTTCATCACTTCAAAATAATGAGCGTATTTGATATAAGCATCTTTCAGTTTAATAATCCACGGAGTCACCGAATTAAATATTCGTTTTCGAAAAATCGTTTGTACGTCTTTTTCTTTCATTAATCGTTCCAGTAACAGTTTCAGTTCATCATCAAAGATTTTGGATGATTTCTTGGTCAGATCATCATTGGAAGGGGTTCGTCCCTTGGTAATATCTAATTCATCATTACCAATCCATACCTTAAGTGCATTGGTTTGTCGAATAATGGCATCAGTAATATTTAACCACAGTTGTAACGCATCAATTCGATTGATAAATCCCACATCTCTCAGATTAGGTTTTTCATTTCGCATTTCTTCCAATGTTCTCCACAACAGACACAGTCGATCGAAACGGGCCAAAATTTCACGAACTTGATCCAAGGGAGGAGTGGAATCATAAGAAATTTCAAATTTGTTAACATCATTAATCACTCCATCCACCAATGTTCTTCGATAAGAAATAACCTTACGATAATCCACTTCGGTCCGATTTAAGATTTTCGCACGAATACCATACCACAAATTATCTTTATAAGCCTGAACCATGAGGGAATCCTGGATATTATCCAGCCAATTAGTTTGAGTAAATTTGTTCATTTCCAGCCTCACCACGTCCCCCGTAAGCACTGAAGTTAACATCTGCTGCCACTCTAGCCGCTCCATCACTCTGGGATCATCGACACCATTTTTAGTGATCAATTGGGTGATGTTCTTATTGCTAACATCATCTATCTTTAGCTGAGCCAATGTCAAGTCCACCTGAGTCGATTCATCCAAGATATCGGTGGTGAGCGACTGCAAATCGTCATCGTCGTCATCGTCCTGGTCGGTGAACTGCTCGGTCAGCGCTCCCGAAATGCCCTTTGTATAATAATCATCCACCACTTGGTTGCGCAATTTCCGCAAATACACCCGCTCCTGGTCGATATATTGAGCGGTGGATTGACTTAGCAGCCGCAGGCGAATTCTCGACGGCTTTCCAGGGGGTTTATTGGCGGCAGACGCGGCAGGAGTCCCCGCCAGCGACAGGTCGGGGGTTCCGCGCAGCAGATTGGTTCGAAGTAGGCCCTTACGGACCAGGGCGGTCGTTTTCAGATCGGGCCCTACTGGCACTGGCGACAGCGGGCGCAGGATGGTGGTGGCCTTGGCCACAGCCAGCGCTGACAGCGCCAGCCGGGTCTTGGGCCCCGTCAGGTCATAATACAGCCCGGGATGCTTCGACTTGCCACTAGCCTTTGGTGAAGAACTCATGGCGAGACGAATGGTATCCTTGTGGTGAGATCGTTAAGTGCGTATTGACCGTTGGTCCATTCCATGGCCCCTCCTCGGTTATGTGCAGGGCGATGTTGAGGTCAGTTTGGTTGCGAAAGAGACATTAAATTAGGTAGGGGCCGATGCCGACAGCAGGGGCCGTATGGGGTGATTGACGACATGGTGTTTGACTTGGGGTGGTTTGGATTTGAAATGATGACGGAAATAATTGTCGTAGATAATCACTATGGTCCGCCTTGGTGTATGGACGACCACTGATGTCGGAGCCGCACCCCACCCCATCTTTGGCACAGTGATGATTGAAGTTAATGCTAATGATCGGTTGGGGAAGAAGGTCAAGGTTAAATGTAATGAGGATGACACTATTGGTGATTTGAAAAAGGTGTTGGCTTTACAGATTGGTGGTGATTGGCAAAAGATAGTGTTGAAAAAGGGCTATCAAGTGTATAAAGATCATATTATGTTGAGTGATTATGAAGTGCACGATGGGTTTAATTTTGAGTTGTATTATGGGTGAGGTAATTGAAGGGGATAATATTGTACTTTAGGTAAATAAAGGATTTAAGGGGTCTAGTTTAATTAATGGTTTATTAAATTTTAGTGGTAGTTGAGATGGGTTAGATTTAGTGAGGAGGTAGTGGGGAGGTAATGGGGTGGAAAGGAAAGTGGTTGTGATTGGTATTGTGGTGGATTCGTGATTAGTTGTGCAGTTTGAGGAAACGGCAATTTTGGGTAGACCAAGGTAATTGTGAAGGTAGAACAAATATTCCTACTTGGATAGGAAAATTTAGATAGATAAAACTTAGTACAAGTTGGCCAAAGAGAGCAATAATAAGGTAATGGGAAGTTGATAAATCGAGGTAGGTGTAATAAGAGTAATTTCAAAGCAAATGGAGGTAGGAATGGTTTACTTGAGATAAGAGGAGATCAGAAAGAGGGAAGTTAAAACATTTGTATAATCAATGGAAGTAAAGAGGCTGGTAAATATAATTTAGGTAGGATGAAAGTAAGTACAAACGTAAAAAGAAAGCAACAATACAAGTGGAATAACAATTACGATTTAACTATCAAAGTGGTAACCTTGTACAATGAGAAAACATTGCCAAATATTGATACTGTTGGAAAGGTCATCAATATGTGGAAAGAAGAAAATGAATGGCAAATTTAGAAATGAAAATACAAAATTTCCTTGATTGCCAACTCTTCATCACTTTGACCATAACTCTACTCAAAATTTGCCAAGCAAACTTCACCACCATCATTGCTTGGTTACAAAGACGAGCTTCTTGCAGATCACAATTCCCACCACCAATTCCTCGAAAATACGAAACCAAAAGGTTTCAAGGTTCATTACCCTCAAGTTTTAAACCACAGGAAGAATCTCCCAATCTTCAAAAGTATCGATCTAACTTATTTATCTGATAAGATCAGTATCACCTGATGTACCTCATGTGATCATAACCGTCCTAACCCTAATTCCATTCCACCAGGTTCATATTTAATCGTTAGGTCTAATCACTCTTCATGGCCCCACCCCCACCATTGCCCCACAACGGTGCCTAACTTTACCCAACATCGAATCGTACGAATGCAACACTGGGGCCACCGTTGTTACCTACGCCAAAAAAAAAAAAACGCACCACCAACTTATTATTGCAACCACCGCCATTAAAAAAACCCATATTAGTCGTTTATTGAAGGTATCATAATGTTCCGGGCCCGCCACGGGCCATATCCCAAATGCAATGCAATCGCCTATATCCACGCATCATCTCTCATCAGCACCAGCCGATTCAACTTCGTCATTTTCATTGTTTTTAATTGCAAGAGCTTCAGGTCTCGCTTGTCATGACCCCCACACGATTGTCTTTGAGGAGCAAAAGAAGGGTTGCACCGCTTATGGCACAACCAACAAGTATAGGTCTCACGGGGACCAGCCCCCACTACCGCCCGCTTGGTGTAGACATGGCATCCTTTTGGGCAATCACAACACTCCATCATCATTGACAAATTGAAGATACCCCAGATCTTTTATACATTTTTCTCTCCGAAGCCACCGGCCGCATTCGTAACCCGGGGTACGCGCGCTAAAAAATATTGGTGATATCAAGCCCAACAATCTCATAAGGGTCACGTGCGGGGCCAGCGGGTGAGATGGTTGTCATGTTTCGCAAACTTTTTTTTTCCCCTAATCACCAGATTGAATGGGAATAGGGGTGATAGGTTCGCCGATGACTGGCCCCCCCCACGACGTCTGTAGAGCAGTTAACGCCTTTTTCGCTAACCACGACATGTGAATTGATAAGTCGTTGTTTGATAGTAGTTGGGCTGACATTCGGACGATTCGGTCCATGAAAAATAGGGGCGAGATACTCTCATCGGTTTAGCGACCTCCGCGTCGTGACGCTGTACCCCTCTCTCCTAATCGAAACTGACGGTAGTACTCCTCGGTCTGAGGGCTGGCATAGCGGGTTGGGATGGTGGCGGTGATCGGGGCCACCGGGGTGAAGTTATTAGGGATGATGGTTTCTTTAAATGGTGGCATTTTGCCGATGGTGTCGCGGGTGGTGGCCACGAGCTCCCACCCTAAGCCTGGCGTCAGGTTAAGGTTGATGCCGCGACCATCAATACTACCAATCTTATTGACACAAGCATTGACTCGCGCCATGGGCTCATAGTACCAGAGCTGGTCAGAATCAATACTGGGATGACAATGATTGGCAGTGATTTCTCTAACGGCAATGAAATGTCGATTTCTCCCAGGTTTGTCTACCGCAGTAAATTGAGTGGTGGTGCTCTTTTGGTGGGGATCGTCTTGGTCATCAGAGTCAATGTCCATATCCAAATCAATCTCATGGTGATTGATTTTGGCACCATGGTCAACCTCGGCGGTGAACAATACGTGCATATGACCCGAGAACCAATATCGGGGACGTAGATGGTTCAAGATGGCCATGGCAACTGGCAGACCAAGTTGACGTTGTTTAATGTCGGCTTCAAAGTAGGGTTTGATGCGTATAAGCAGAGCCACGTCACCAAATTGTTCAATGCCATTGGGCCAATCGTGACTAATGAAAATATCAAATTCATCACGAGGTAGTAACAACGCTTTGAGTAATTGTCGTGGTTTGGTGTGATAAACCAGACGGATGGTGGTGGGAGAAAATGGTAATTTTTGTTCCTGGATCATCAATGCCTTCAGATTGATAAACAGGTTGTGGTTAAAGATCCCCAGGATGCCTCCAATCAATACTCCTTGGTACCATACTGCTCCCACCTCACCAAGGTAATAAATATTGGGAGCGAGCCAACCACCAAACTCAAGCTCCTGAAAGTATGATGAACTCTCATGGTTACCTCCCACCACAATTGTCATTACTGGAGCAATTCGTTCTCCTTGATAGTATTCGATGAAATCACCCATTCGACGGTACTTTTGCGGCATCAGTGCTGATTCCATATCTCCCGGATTTCGAAAGGCTTCAAAATCACCACAGATGATAAGTAGATCAGTATCGAGGGGGATCAGGGCATAGACCGTGTTGAGTTCGCCATGACAGCACCCATTGATGGCTACTTTCATCGTGGTGGTATGTAATGGTGCGGGTGCGGCGTCACCTCTGGTGAAGTTCTACTAATGAAAATATAACCGTTAATAGTCGTTACGATAAATTCAAACTAAACCCAGGCTATGGGGCTAATCGGCGAGGTTGGGGTTCCACCGCACGTGCTTTTGAACTCGAGGCTGGCGGTTTTGATTTTGGTTTTGATTCGAGTATGGTTCTTCCGCCATGCGAATGATGGCCATCTTCAGTGAAGTGGGATCATCTGAGGGGATATGGACGGTTTCGCTGGGATCATCAGGAACCTGGAACTCCCCTTGGTTCAGTTGGTTCAACTCGGTAGCAAACCGAGTGGCCTCATTGACGTCTCCCAGCAGCGAATCAACAATCAAAATATTGAACTTGTTGTGAGTCAGTAACGCTGATCGTAGCGGTTGAGCCAGATGAGGTTGAGGGATACACCGGCGTTTGGGCAGACGGTCCACTTCAAACGAATCGTCCAGGTCGTAGCGGGGCAGCAGCAGTCGTTGAGCAGCAAGTAATACCAGCAGGAGGTTTCGTTTACGGCTGCTGTTGAGGTCAACATTGGTGAGAATCGACCCTTCATTTCCCCTTAAGTTGCGAATGCCCACCTTATGGTGCAACTGTCGCTTTTTCGATGGCTCGGGCACAATGTTTTCTTTATCTAAGAATCTCTCAAGTTCATCATCAAGCGACAGCGTCATTTTCCCCGTCAGCTGATGTGATTGTTTCGGGGGTAACATCTGTTTTGGGTCACGGCCATAGTACCGTCCTCTGGTGTCACTATCAAGGGTGAAATCAGGGTTCGTAAGACCCATTTTTTCCATCATCCGGGCCACCTTATCATTTCTGAGCGCCACCGGTTTGGCTTGGCTCTGGGAGAGGGCCCGATCCATCTTGCGGAGGTTGCGGGTCACTTGAAACAACTCTTCCAGAAGTCCCAACAGTGATGGGGGTCCCAACTCGGGGATTCTCTCCAGAAGTCCTGTTTTTCCTCGCCGTGGCGGTGGGTGGCGTCGCTGGGGGGTTCTCTTGGTGGGCAGGACGCTGAGGAGATCATGAAGATCTATTTGGAACTCATCTTCCATGGCAATTGAAGGGTCAAATCCAGTCAGGATTGGTATAGAATAGTTAGTTATGGATGCCAAAGACGTAACACTGGCACCAGTATAGATTGAATGGGGGATGAGGTGGGGAGGTGAATGTGATGGTATCAGTGTTGTTTGTTTATGTGCGCATGAGGTAATGAGGATGTGAGTGGGCCATAACGCAGACTACAGAGGAGAGGAGAGACGCTACCATGTAGCTAGGAAGTTGGTGGGGTTGTTTGGAATTATACTTAGTGAGGGATCTGGGGAATAATCTAGAGTTTTGTTTGGGTCGTTATTTGAACTTTAGGATGATTAGGTGTGGTTGACATTTTTGGCAGTTACGTCGATATACGCGTCAGTAACATCTACGGTGGAAGGCTTCCACCGTTAACAAGTTGATTAATACCTTTATTATCATGTCCTTAGCCATATCCTCCCTTTTGTTGCTTACGATATCAATCATCACTTTAACAGCTAAAGTGCCATGCTTGACCTTTAAGACGGCATTATTTTCTTCACTCTTTCCAGACTTCACTGCCATTTTCATCTCATTTCTTCTCCGCTTCTTTCCCCCACCTCCTACATTGATCATCTCTCTCTTAATTATATTAAACTTACAACTTGGATCTAGGGTCCATGGCCTTGAACACTTGATCAATCTTCATGGCCTTCATCATGTTACCCTTCATCTTAATCTTCCCTTGCATAAACATCTTTTGACCATTAACTTCGTTAAGGGCCAATTTCATAAAGTCATCATCATTAACTTGAAGTTGCACATCAAACTTTTCGGGAACCTTTTCAGAAGGAGTGACGCTGCCGGATTGCTTCAAGTCAACAATCCACGACCGCTTTTGCTTGTCACCATTGACCAAAGTCAATACCAAAATCCCGTTGATCGCCTTAACAGCCTTGGACCGGATTTCCTCGTCTTGCAAGGCATTTTCCAACATTTCGAAAAAGGGAGCAGAGTTAAATTTGGGTTCAGACATGGTTGTATTTACAAATGCAAAATGCTTGGATCGCGTTACTTTATATAATTCTGGTTTGATTCACATGCTGATGGTTTCGGTAAAGCTGTTCAACCGCTACTACCCCACCCTGCGTCAAAGATTACCAACTCCGGCAGTTTCTGGGGAAGATTGACTGATACGAGAGAATGGCGATGATAGTAGAATAGATAAGCTAGGATCTTTTACTATTATGGCCGAGGAGGTATCCGTGGAGCAATTGGATCACCTCCGTTAGCTTGCGGGGCCAGTTTGAGATTACCGAATGTCGGGCAGTACTGGCATGTGTACCTTACTCCGCTTCCCCAAAAACAATTTAACCGCCAGTGCTGATCTGCGAAGATAATTGGAAGTGGGGTTGCCTTAGTTAAGTTAACGTGGAAAATGGGTCCGGTAAGAGGTTAGGGTTTGGTTGATACCGTTAGCTACTTTGAGGCCATCAATCTTTGGTAGCATAACTGCTAGGGCATCTAAACCCCGAAGTCAAACCGGACGTATATTTCTGGGGTACATGGCTACAGCTGCACGTGTTGCATGTGAATATATTTTACTTAATACAGCTAAAAACGGCTAATTTCTGAGTTTCAATACCCCATTCCGATCATAGATACCAGGCGAGCGAATGTACGGGTCCAAAGCGATATAATTGTTCAGCAACATCACCGAAAGACCAATTTTATCTTGCAAATATCTCGACAGAACTTCGGGCAGGGTTGCTTCGACCCACCGACGAGTTGCATCCAAAAATCTCATGTACAAGATATCATGTTCCCGACGCAATTTTGCATAAGTTGCATCCTTGGCCTTGGGGGGGACATCATCCCCGGGGTGAGGTTTAGGGTAGTCGGGACCCGAGGTATCGGTACCGCCAAACGAGGTGGGGATCCATTGAGGATCAATATGTTTGGAAATTTCCTTGAAATTCTTGCAGAAATGAATTTTGGCAGCAACATTGGGATCAAGCCAGTGCTTGATGATGTTCCACACGGTGGAAAAGATCCAAGGAGCGTTGTAAATCACCAAAATACCCAACAGTTCGGGATAGTGAGCCTCTAAACATTCGGCCAAAAACTTGATCGTATTGTAATCGGCGTTCTTAAGAGAGAAACCGGTCAAATCAAACACAATCAGCAAGGTATCAAGGGATACATTAACATCCCGTACAAATAACCGAGCCCATTCCATCATTGTCACCACATAACGGGTCATTTCGTCGGCGGGGGCATCCAGACCAAAGTGCTTCTTGGCCTGGAACCAGAAAATTGGATTGCCTTCAAAATCAACCCCCTTGATCCACGACTTTTCCACTGTCAAGTTTTTAATAAACCCAGGGTTGGTGTTGGTCAAGTACAGCTTGGAGTCACCTTCCATGGCCCACTTATCCACTGGCAACGTTGACCGGTAGACAAATGTTCTCCCCAACATGCTTAAAATATCCTCGGTGTGGAACTTACGGGCCCGGACCCATCTAAGAAGGATATTGTCGGGTAAATCTTGACGTTCCCATTCAACAACCACTCTATGGGAGCTGGCAGGGTTGGTTTGAGCCAACCCAGGACACAACCCAGGATATTCTTCCTTCGGAGTCTTCTTTACTTGTTTAAGCTTATAATCCAGCCCCACGCTTGTACTATGATCGATGTTAAGCTCAGAAATGTCAACAATATCCCCCGACAAGTAGGAATCCGCCGAAATGAACAGATCGGCATCGGAATCCAGGTCTCCTCCCATGTCTTCATCCAAGGGATCCAACTTACTGTCGTAATCAGGAGAATGTTCGTAATTAAGCTTGTACCAATTGACATAGACATTGATAATGTCGTCCAGAGGTTCAGTTACCGGCCGGTACACTTCGGTGTCACATTTGGCCTGAATGTCAAGGATTCTTCTCAGATCCTTCGGAACATGCGTATTTTGATGATACTTTTGTTGCTTGGAATTGAGACTCAGATTGTGAGTGGACATTCTCAGCAAGTCTGGTTGGGACTTGCCTCCAGTGGCCGTCAGCGCCACAAACAGCTGGAGGTGTTGACAATCAGAGGGATCGATATCGACGGTGTAACCCCAGTATTTCAACAAGTAACACCACACTTGTTTCAAGACAATTTCATGTTCTGGTGTCAACGTCTGAATCCGATCATGGCGATACTTGACGTTCTTGGGGATGGGATACACTACTTCCTTGGGTTTACTGGGGGCCCGTTTAGTGGCGGCGGTCGAAGCCACTCGTTCTTTGCGCTTTGGGTGAGCTTTACGTTGAGAACGACGAGCAGAGCTCCGGCGACGAACCGACAGCTTGGGACTCATACTAATAAGGGAAGAGTCTGGCGATAAGTTGCCCCGACGACGAGACCGTGATCTCAGGGTACGCCGCAGCCGGGAATACACGCTGATTTCGTCGGAGTCTGATTCATCAGCATTAGGAAGATCATCATGGTTCAATCCCAGACGTCCCCGTTCATGGTGGGAGTTCCGAACCTTCATAGACTGGTTCAGGGTCTCTCCTCGGTAGCTAACAGCCGCCAGGTCTCCTCCATTGGAATTTCTCAGCAACAGGCGACTTCGAGAAAGTCTCTTGACAAGGCTCTTGGGTTTTTCCGTAAATCTTCTAATAGAAGACATGGTTAGTGGTTAATTGAGGATTGATGTTTGTGAATGACGCCAAGGTGAGGGAATGATCTTCTTAATCCTCCAAATAATTGCCTGTGAATATATCACCTCCTGCACCTGACGTCGGTTACCCTGCATAAACCCACAAAGATATTAGCTATATTACTTGATGAGGAAGTGAGGTTTCACGTGCATTTGAAACTTCCCCACTTGACATTTGTGTCATTATCACTTGGTTAAACCGCTGATACCACAGCGTCTAGAGTACATAGCATCGTGTCGATCGGGGTCACTTAGATCAGTTTCACTCACCGGTGGGGGTGAGGTGGACCCTGCGTCAACGAGGTTCGAAACCGACTTCGAAGCCCTACTTCCCCTCCAAGGCAAAGTTGCGGGGACCTTCAGGGCTTGCACTGAGGATCCCTCAAGTCGGTATAAATTTCGATTTTCATTGTGAGTTGGGGCAACTTCATTACAAGTTAATGCATGGACGGTCTCTTATCTAATATTTTATTTTCTAAGTGGGCCCAACAAGCCTGCTTGCTAATGGGTACCCTTGCATAAGAGTGACTAATTTTGCAACATTAAGTAGCCATTTCGATCATAAATACCGGGACACCGGGTGTATGGATCAAGGGAAATGAAGTTGTTGGAAATGGCAATGTTGAGGGCAATTTTTTCTTGTAAATACCGTTCCAGTTGTTCTGGATCGATTGCTTCGACCCATTTAATCAGAGCGGTGAGGTATTTCATTAGTAACAAGTCGCGTTCGAGACGTAACCGGCGGTATTCTTGGTCCTTGGCTTTGGGGGGTTTATCATCGCCAGGACGAGGTAAAGGGTACTCGGGTCCAGCGGTAGCCCTTCCTCCCATATCCACCGGTATAAACGTGGGGTCGATGTGTTGCACCATTTCCAGGTAATCCTTAACAAAATGGAATTTTTCAGCGACAATAGGGTCCAACCAATGTTTGATGATATTCCACACGGTGGAAAAAATCCAGGGAGCATTATAAATGAGGACTCTTCCCAAACAATCGGGATAATGGGCCTCAAATGCCACCGCTAAGAATTTAATCGTGGAATAATCGGCGTTTCTGAGAGTAAATCCCGTCAAATCAAACACAATCAGGCAACTATCGATGCCCCTACTGACTTCACAGAGGAATAACCTCACCCATTCGATTTGGGTTACGGCATACCGTTCATTTTCCCGTTGAGTGGCATCGGAACCAATGTGTTTACGGGCCTGGAACCAAAAAATGGGACAGCCATTGCGATCGAAGCCATTTACCCACAGCTTTTCCAGGGTTAGATTCTTGATAAACCCCGGGTTTGTATGGTTCAAGTACAGCTTAGCATCGCCTTCGAGAAACCACTCATTGACGGGATTATCAAGACGCCAGGCAATCAGATCCGACATCATACGGATCGCTTTGGAGGTGTCCCATTTGCGAGCACGCATGAATCGAAGCACGAAATTATCGGGGAGATCAGACCGAATGGCAGCAATGAATTGCCTCTGATAAACAATGGGGGGGAAGCGTTGGAGTTCAGGATTAACCCCATTATTGACGATAATCGGCAGTTTCGGAATATCTCCGTAGCGATAGACCTTGACACGCGATGACAGCAGCGAAGTCAGCTTTTGCTTCAGCAGTCGTCTCACCTTAGGGGTCACCGGTTCCGAGTCCAACACCAGTTGAGCCGTCTTGAACGTGTCCACCAGGGCCACTTCCATGTCAAATGGATCATCCAGGAGCTCATCCTCCAGCAGCATGTAGTCGTCATCAAACTCATACAGAAATTTGAATACATTAACGTAGGCATTGACCACTTCCGGTAATGGTTCATCCACGGGAGCATACTTGGGCTTTCCGTACATGATATCGTGCATGCGCTTCAGATTGCGCGGGGGAGACCGAGACCGTTGGTGGGTCAATGGCTCCTTCAGCCGGGCAAACGAAAACCTCAGCTTGGTCAGTTTAGCCAGTTGAGAAGTGACGGAACGTACCAACACATAATTATCCCGATACATCGTCAGGGTCAGGGGAACGTAGCATGACGGATACTGGAGCTCATTGGTCTCAAGCGATAGCGGGTACCCCCACGCCTTGAGCATATAGGCCCAAATCATCTTGAAGGCAATTTCTTGTTCGCCAGTAAGGGATTGAAGACGACCATCCACGACGATTGCTGGTTCCTTGGGCATTTTGACTCCGTGTAATATTTTCATCAGCGGTACCCGACGTAAACGACGAAACAGATCGTATGAACGAACCAGTCGTAACAGACGATCCTCCAGTCGGTCCCGGCGTCTACGCTGAGAACGAACACTACGGTTATCATCATCATCCCGAGCCCGCCCCCGCCGGGCCGACCTAATCAGATTTTGGTCGTCATCGCGAGTCCGTCGTCGCCGTCCCGACCGAATCAGCTCATCATCGCCGCCGCTGCGGGGGAGGCGGCGGCGTTGTTCCTGGGTTGTCAGTTTTCCATGGCGTATTGCTGGCGATCGAGCCTCACCGGGTGCCTGAATCAGCGGAGGTTTGGAAATTTCACCATAGGGATGGCCATCATCATTATAGCGGCCGGAATAAGATTCCCGCCGCAGTCGACTGGAGCGGGAATCGCGGCGGGAGTTTCGACGACTACCTTGACCGTCATGGCCCCCCTGAGACTCTCGCCGACTTGAGTCATGGTTGCGGTGCCGTCGCTGGTTACGCTCGCAGGTGGAGTCGGCATGAAATTGAAAGTCAAACTCGACCGAGTCGTCGAGCCCCGGCATCGATGCCATGTTGGAGCTCCTCTCGTTAATCTGAGCCATCGCCATATTGCCCCAGGTGGTGACCAGGCGTCTCGGTTTTATATGATATTGTCCCGGGCTCGGAACTCAAAGTTTTTGGTTGATAAGGCGCCTAGGTGCTTGTTCCCCACACCCAACTAACTGGCGTCGAAAGGCTAATCTTGGGCGGGCGATTGGCTGGTGATGAGTCGGCATTTGTAGTTGGTGGAGCGGTTTCGAATCTGCACTTTGCCGAACCACAAGCACCATGAGTTGGGTCAGTTTCGCGTCATGACCAAATGTCGAGATTTTTCCATTCTGGGGAACAATGTGGGGTAGTGCCCTAAATCCCTCAGCGCAAGATCATGGGCTTAGTTGGTTTTGGTGGATGTGCTGGTGGTATTGGTGGTGCCTAATGATAGTACCAGGGATGGAACTTGCCCACCAATGTAGGGGTCCAAGCCGTGTTAATGCGTTTCGCTTCCACCACCCTGTATGTACAAAAGTTCGGTGCTTCACGCATGATTTAGGTCCATGAACAGTAACTCGGCACGTGAACATTCCCCCTACCTTGGTCGGGCCCAGCCACCCACCAAGTCGTCGACGTCCTCATTGCTGGTAATGCTGTTTCCGCCAATGATCTTCATCCCTGCATACGCCCTAGTTAAGGCAGTAGGTAACGAGGCAGGCGGACTAACAACCTCATAATAGGCTTTCACATTAGGTACATGTATTATTCGGGCCACTGCCAAAGTTAAAAAAAAAAAAAAAATACAAAAAATTATTATTATTAAAGAGATTCAAGAGTCAACGATAGTATAAGTTAGGCCAATACCAATGTCTTAACCAAGACGGTAATGCCTTGGCCAAGACTAATGGCACCATCCCGCGACTAATTAAATGATTCAACACTTTGTCCAAGCATATAATCTTTCAGTTTCAAAAGTTTCACAACAAAATTGGGCACGCCCCATCCAAACAATTTACCCACCCCACCACTAGGACCAATTGGGATTAAAGTAGTAACCTTACCCTTGGAATAATGCTTTGGTGAAGCTCCCAGGTCAAAAATTACCCGACCAATGGCATTATCAAACACTGGGAGTTGACCCATTTTGATATCGGCGGCAGTTTTGGTGGTGATATCCGCCGCATCCCCCAAAGCAAATACTCCCTTGACTCCTTTAACCTGAAAGTCATCATCAACAATGATATAACCTTTATCATTAAGGACATTAGGTGGTAAGAATGAAGTGTTGGGAGTGTAAGTAAAGGTGGGGATCACCACATCAAACGTTTTGTGGTCATCTTCCCCGGTAAAAGTGACGTTATTTCCTTCAGCAGTGGCGAGTTTATTGTTAATAATCGTCACCCCAAGATTTTTCAACTTGGTGGTGGCGGAATTTGAGATCTTGTCCCCCAAATTATCCAAAGGTCCTGAACTGCCAGTGATTAACGTCACTTTGGTGTTAGCATAGGTCAGAGCAATTTCACCACATAATTCAACCCCAGTGGCCCCCCCACCAATAATGCACACCGATTGGGCCTTTTTAATTTCGCCACTAAGTTTGGTGACGGCATCGGCACTTGCCTCCGAGCCGAGATCACTATTCTTTAATGCCCGAACCAGATTAGATGACCCCAGGGCAATGACAAGATAATCATAGGTGATTTTTTCATCACTAGCCCCAGTAACATTCACCGTCTTGGTGGTAAAATCAACCTCGGTGACTTTACCCACCACCAACTTGAATTGGTGATGTTTCAGTTTGGCAGATAATCCCTTTAAATTGACTAACGCCTTGGGCAAGAGTTCCGGGTGTGATAAGAGCCGGGGGGATGCGGTATTGGCATAAGCATTTTCCAGGGGACTAATCAACACCACCTTGGCCTTTTTCGATTGAGCAAAGATCTGACGAACGGCGGTGGTACCAGCGTAGGAGCCACCAATAACGACAATAGTGGGTTCACTCATGATAGTAGAGGGGGTAGAAAAGGTGATGATACGTGGTAAAGGGTCGCTATTTGTATCAAGTGACGATTAGTGCTTTATAAGCCACGACGCGTAACATGTCGGAGATGAACGGGGTTTAGTAAAGGGTAATTAATCAGCATTGTGGCGCGGCGGAACCGGGAGGAGCAATTGAGGGGGCACGGGGGAAGAGGCGGGCAGCACCATGTTTTTAGTCATATATTACAATTGACATGATTATTATCGTGCTTGTGTCGTCACGTGGTTCTACCATCACGTGATGTCTTTCTCTTTGTTCGATTTGATATTAGGGTTGATACCCTAATCCCCCGGAACTGTTCACGTGGTATGTTTCTTTCCTGCAGATAGTCCACGCACCATTAAAGCGAAATTTTACACTCACCCATCTCAAGTTTGCCTGAACGAAGCACTTGCCACTGCCGACATGCAAATTTTCGTCAAGACCTTAACCGGTAAGACTATCACCCTTGAGGTGGAGTCTTCCGACACCATCGACAATGTCAAGTCCAAGATCCAAGACAAGGAAGGGATCCCTCCTGACCAACAAAGATTGATCTTTGCTGGTAAGCAATTGGAAGATGGCCGGACTTTGTCTGACTACAACATCCAAAAGGAATCCACCTTGCACTTGGTTCTTAGATTGAGAGGTGGTGGTAAGAAGAGAAAGAAGAAGGTTTACACCACCCCCAAGAAGATCAAGCACAAGCACAGAAAGCACAAGTTGGCTGTGTTGACCTACTACAAGGTTGACGGTGAAGGCAGAGTTGAAAGATTGAAGAGAGAATGTCCTGCTCCTACTTGTGGTGCTGGTGTCTTCATGGCTAACATGAAGGACAGACAATACTGCGGTAAGTGTCACTTGACCTTGAAGGCTAACTAAATTATTTAGAGCTAATAAAGGGAAACCAATAATAAGTATACAGTGTAGTATGGGGTCAATTTGGTGACTCCGAAGGTAGCGCTGGGGTCTCATAGTGATAAAAGTGAATAGCGATTCACATTCGTTTATGTAAACATTTTCCCTCTAATATTAATCATTGAATATTCCAACATTTTATGAATTTATTCTGGATAATATCTAATTTACTTTAAAAAAATCAATTGAGGATCAAATTGACCAATGATCGATATGATCAAGTCATTTTTATTAAAATTAGTGACAATTTTCTCATTTGCCATCTCTCTTCAATTAAATTATTTTCCATTTCCAGTGAACCATTAAAACACTTTAACTTTGACGATGAGATTAAAATTTTATAAAAACTACTAACTATCCATCTCAGTGTCTACCAAGAATAAGATCATCCAAGTCAGGATTCCTCCACTAACAATTTTCTCAATCAATCCTAACATTGTACCATTTAATTTAATCAGTTAACATTTAAAATTTTATTCTTATTATCTTTCCACTATTTCCTCTTTCCATATCGGCACTTCTACTCCATCTTCGTCGTAACTTCTTCCTACCCTCTTGCTCGGACGCCGCACTTAACCCCGATCGATTGCACCACATTAATCTCACCCTTCACCTTCACTTCCCACTTCACTACCCTCTCCACTCCCCTACACCTCTAATGTTACGGCAATTGAGACGGTTTGCCACTGCAGGAGCCAGAGAGTTCCAAGATGTGGTCATCATCGGAGGAGGTCCCGCCGGTCTTCTGATTCTTGCTGCCATCAACAGCTCGGCCAAGACCCGTCACCTCACCACCACTCTCATTGAAGGAGGTTCCCTCGACCCCATTCGTCAGTTTGCTGTGGCTCCTCCCCAAGAATATACCAACCGGGTGGTATCTTTGACCCCCAAATCAGTAGAGTTTATGAATTCAACCATGGGATCATGGCAATATATGAACCATGACCGCATCAAGTTCTACAATGAGATCATCGCCTATGATGGCCAAGACTCCCTGTCCCGTATTGAATTTGATGGGGCCAAGGTTGATGCTGGTTTCATGGCGGTGATGGTGGAAAATATCAATATCCAGGCGTCGCTCTTATCTCGACTCGATCAGTTGGCCGATGAAGGCACCGAGTTCCATATTAGTGATAATACCAAGGTTGAACTGATTGTTACTGATGAAACCAGTAGCCTTGATTGGCCGGTGGTACGTCTTGATGATGGCCGAGAAATCCAAACGAGATTACTCATCGGCGCCGATGGTTACAACTCTCCCGCCCGTCATTTTGCCGGCATCGAATCCCGAGGATGGATGTATAACCGATGGGGGGTAGTGGCCACCGTCAAGATGCAATATGAAGACATGAGGGCCATCGGCTGGCAACGGTTCTTATCCACAGGTCCATTGGCAATCTTGCCCCTCACCAAAGACAATGCTACCATTGTATGGTCACTGACACCTGAATTGGCCAATATTCTCACCACCACTGCTCCGGAAATCTTTCCTCTTTTGGTGACGGCAGCAATGCGGTTGGACGAGGTCGATTTGAAATATGTCTACCAATTATTGAAACAAGATCCCAACTCCCAGGAAGCAGTCAAAGAATTGCAATGGCGTCTTAGCTTGTTGAATGATGTTGATGTGGAGTACCCATCGCCCGTGGTGGAGGTGGTTACCAATTCACGGGCCAAGTTCCCGTTGAAAATGAGCCATGCCGATACCTATGTTGCTCCTAGAGTGGCCCTTGTGGGGGATGCGGCTCATACCATCCACCCTCTTGCCGGTCAGGGTCTTAATATGGGCCAGTCGGATGTGGCATCGTTGATAGAGGCATTGGAACGAGCTACCACTCGGGGATTGGATATTGGACTGACATTGGCCCTCGAACCTTACGTGCTGAAATCATGGCCTTCCAACCACGCTCTTTTGGGTATTTGTGATAAATTACACAAGGTGTTTTCCCTGGACTTTGGCCCATTGGTGGCGGCCCGGGGGTTGGGGATGCGGTCGCTTAATTGGATTCCTGGGGTTAAGGATCTCATGGTAAAGACTATTAGCGGGCAGTAGCGACAGTGGCGACATTAGCGACATTAGCAACTATTTGTATATATATATTAACCTCTTTGTGTACAAGCATACCATCTACACATTTTGTACCCATTTTGTTTGTTGGTCATCAACTAATCTCCATATGGTCATCATCATCAATCAATTCTACCTTCTTTTCGTGCGTTTTCTGATATTCCAACAATTGCTGTTTGTTCCACACCGAAATACCTTCCTGGTCTTTCGGATTGACTGGTTGGGCCAATGTTCTCAAAAACTTTTTCGCCGTAGCCAATGCTACATCAGTGGACAAGTTGGTATCAGCATCATTCAACGCCTGAGCAATCCATTTAGGTAATTGGTTCTTCTTTCGTGCGAATCTTCGATCAGCTAGTACCATGATCCCATAATCATCCTTACCCCGTAATACCCGTCCCAAACACTGAGCGGCATGTCTCATGGCATCGAAAGAAAGATAATCGTTTTCTCGAATTTGGTAATGATCTCTCATAAACTCAAGCCGAGCCTTAAGGATTCTCAGTTCGGTATATTGGAAAGGAATTCCAATCATGAGTACGGTCCGACCATAATGATGATCAAAATCGATCCCTTCCGATACTTTCCCCCGGGCCACCGAGAGTAAAATGGCGCCTCGTCCATTAGAACAAGCCTTGCGATAGGTATCAAGAGCAACCGATGTTTCTTGGGCATCAGGAGTTTCCACCAAAATGAGTTTATACTTCCACACTTCATCTAATACCCCCATGGTTTGCCACATGGAGATGATCAGTTCCATATACAAATAAGATGGGAAGAATACCACCATGCCATCGGGAGTAATTTTGGAAAACTCAATCAATAATGACCCATAATTTCTCACCACCGACGGATCATTACGAATTTCAAATCTTGAACTGATCGACACTTGATCTGACCCCTTGGTTACAATCATTGGTAGAAATGAACGTCTTGCTAATGTCATGGCGTACGATTCCTGAATCACTGTTTGAAAGTTGAGCATCTTGGGGTACATGTCCAATGGAGAAATGGTCCCCGAGGTGATAATTACTGAGGAAAACCGATCAAACACCGGTTTGATTGCAATGGAAGCATCCAAACAAGAAAAGTGAAGGATGGGATTAGGCACCGATGATCCTTCTGCTTCATATGGCTCGAGAATGATTTGGAATCCCGATTCATAGGTTGATACCAATGTGGCAAATGTCGCCACATCTTTTAATGCACTGAAATCATCAATATCATTCAAATCAAGCGTTCTCACCAATAGCGATAATCGCTCGCTGCAAAACCGGAGGGGTTTCTTATCAATAAACGTCAATTCCTTTAAATGGGATAGAAAACTCAATGGGGTTTCCGAAATGACATGCAACACCTTCATTCTTGTCTTGAGGTACTCGATGAATCGTTTAAGAAACGAGACAAAGTGTTCAGCTTTTCGGATATTCCCCGGAACCGCATCCTCCAAAAGGTCCAGAGGTAAAGTAGGGTTGGCCATAAACATATCGTCCTCCCTTTCCACGTCGGCCTGGCGCAATCCTTCCACCAATTTTTCGTATTCATTCTGAAGTTTTTCCAGATCTTGGGCCCTTAGAGTCTCTACCTCATCTCCCAATCGGTTTGCTCCTCGGGTGGCTCGTTTGAGACTATCTTCGGTCAAATCCAACAGCAACGATTCAATACAAACGTTATCAATATTGTGGGCCTCATCAAAAATGATAATCAGGTCCTTTGAGAGCTCTTTAGATACTCGTTCAGCAATCTTGGGATCCAACAAGTAATGATAGGAATAGATAATCACATTACAATAAGAAATCATTCTTCTAGCGGTGAAATAGGGACAAGTGGTATGTTGCTTGCAATAATTGATCAACGAGTCAAACGAGTATACCCCGTTGGGAATGTAGTCGTGACCCTCGATATCATTCATATTTTCATGGTATTCACACAATTGATACAGTTCCGGCAGTAATTGTTGTTGTTCGGGGGTGATTTTCCCTTGTTCTAACTTTTCCTTCAACTGACCATTAGTGATTCGCCGACACTTTTCATCAACAACATTTCCTTTTCGTTCATTGGCAATGGTGGGGTGTAAGCAAAGGTTTTTTCTCAGGGTAAGTCCCAATCCTCGAAACTCTTCTTCGTAGCCCAATTCCTTGGTTCGGTACTCCATGAGTTTATGCAATTCAATCAATGCCTTTTCAATTTCAGACATGGTCCGTGAACAATAGACGATCTTCCGGTGTTCGGGGTAATGCATCTGGTAGGCCACCGTCAATGATAAAAGTGACACTGTCTTGCCGGTGCCCGACGGCATTTCCAATATACAATTGCCCCCAACGTCAAGGGTCTTTTTGATATCACTCATATAAGCATATTGTTCGGGGTATATTCTAGGGTATGGAAAGAGAACCGGGAGGTCATCGATGTAGAACTTCATCTCGGTACCAGATCGATGGTGAAGGTGAGACTGCGAAGATGGTAGGGGCGAGAATTGAGTGGTGGTGGTAATGACAGAATGAAGAAACTAGGGGATGACAGGGGGGTAATGAAATATTTATACTTGGTACCCTTCCCTCTTTTACATTTTTTAAACAAAATTTATTTGGACGATTACGTTTTTTTTCTAGAATTTTACATTGTTGTGTACATTTTTACTGTTTTATCCAAGATCCTGCTTACATCATCAGGGAGACGCCCAATGTCGTCACTGATAACAACTAAAACCATAACCAAGCACCAATCCCTTCATTCCCACCAACCAATAAGGATATCCACCTTGGCTAACCCCGAACGGCTGGTTCCCCCATCTTTCTTTTTGTCATGCTCAAGGCGATTCTTCCGAGTCGGCCCCGGGACCCCGTTGATATCACGCGATGCTACCCCAGACTATGGCAAAGTCACTGATTTGTGATGGCCCCAGAACCACCCGAGATATCCCGAAAGCCCATAACCCTTCACAAACAGCCCCTCACCTCCCGAAAACTTGCCCCTCCCCCTAACAAATGTACCCCTCTCATCCCTATCTATTGGCTTAGTTAAAGTGTCACTACTACCACCGCCTCATGGCCTCATTCCATGACGGTGACACATCCGCATTCGTAACAAAGTCGCATCGTCTCACCGGAAGGGGTGGAGGGAAAAAAACTTCTTAAACAATCAATCCCCCCCCACCTGCTGTCACGGGCCACAGCCAACCATGTCGTTCAACGTCAATTGGAATACCCTAGAGACCGAACAGCTACGTGATTATACCCTGGAGGTACTTACTCTGGCGCTTAACCTGGGTAAACCCCCCAAAGTGTTGGCGGCGCCGATTGAGATTAAGGAGCTTAAATTTGGAAAAATCGCTCCTAATTTCGAGATTTTGGAGATTGGAGAACTTGACCTGGACCGGTTCCGGGGGATTTTTGAGGTTAATTATTCTGGAGACTTTGAGCTCACCTTGCACACTCGCGTTCATGCCAACCCTCTTCATATCCACAAGGCAACGTCGTTGGAAGGAGAAATTGGTGGAGATGCCGAGGTTGATGATGAAATCCATCGGTTTGTTACTCCCAATTTTGGTGTCGCCACCGAGGCGTTCCCCTTGCCATTAGATTTGAAGCTTCTGGATATTCGCATCCTGGGAATTGGTATCATTGTGTTTTCTCGCACCAAGGGATTGACACTTGTGTTTCGTAACGATCCCTTGGATCTGATTCTTGTTACTCTGACGTTTGATACTGTCCAAGTACTCGCCAAGTTTTTACAAAACCAAATTGAGAATCAAATACGTGATCTTTTCCGCGAAACCCTCCCCACCCTTATCCATCAACTCCTGCTCAAATTTCTTAATTTGGACACGTTGAATCGGGACCTCCTCTCTTCATCTCTCCCTATCCAATCCCAACCTCCTCCGGGGGCGGGAATTGAAAATACCATCATCCTGCCCCACAATTTGCGCAAGACGCTTCGCATCATAAAATCGCGACAAACTCTTGCACTTGACATCCCCAAGTTTCGCAATGTCATTCAACGGTCGCACCTTGAAAAGTATCTGAACCATCCTAATTTATTAACTTCACTTTTGACTGATTTCGATACCAACCTCCCGGTGTCGACTCCAGCCCATGCCTCAAATGGTATTCCCATTGATTTATTGATTAATTCCGAAGTGGAAAAGACCGAAGAGATTTTACAGGCGATTACTGATGTGCAAACCACTAGTTATTACACTTCCTCCAATAAGGATGTGGCTAAACCTCGTCGGCGTAAGATAGCCTTTGGTAAAAAGAAGGCCAAGCCAGTGGACATGGATGGCACTATGGCTGGGACCATGGCAGGCTCCATGCCTGATGCCAACAGTACCATGGATGAAATGGCGGCGCCGGCGCCCATTACTCCCGCCCCAACTCCCATCTTGGTGGAAAAACCATTAGAACAACCTCGACCACTTCGAATCTCCCCCGAATTATACCAAGAATTGATGCATCCATTGGATCACCATCACCTCCGTCACAATGTCGACTCCCCTTCAATCGTATCGGGAGTAGGCATTGGTAACAACTACTTTAACTTTACCACCCCGTCTCGTCAACCTCAATCACCACCAGTACCACCAGTTTGGGTGGAGGTGGAAATGAAACAACAAAACCGGGTCAAGTCAAAGAATTATTTAAACACCACCAAGATCAACGACAAGTTAAAGCGGGAGCTCTCCCACCACTTGAGCCTCGATCACTCGCCAGTATTTGATACCCCTCCACCCTACCAAGTATAAAGGCGGGCCCTTTTTCACTTTATGTACATATGGAACGCTAATCTTCAATTACAACCGAATCTCATCTTTAGTGGTGCACCACATCGGCGACATTGTAGCCGCCATCACCTTAGCAACTGCCTTTTTCTTTAATTTAGCTTTACCATATAACCTACTACAGGATTTTCCGAAACTAAATTGTTTTGTTGGCATGGGAAGGTCAATTGCTGGCCCGGGTAAACTTACGGCCTATGGTGGGATTTGGGGTAAAAATTACCTAAACCAAATCATTATTACCTTGATTGATGAAAATGGTCCAAATCGGGTAAGCTTAGACCTGCAACAAGGGATAAGGTGTTGCATAGTTCATTCCGTGTGAGCTAACACTGGATTAATGGAATGAAACGGTTTGAGTTGTAGCCCGTGAAGAATTTATTAATAGGGGGGATAGAGGGGGGGGATTATCGTCAACGTTGATATTGATTTTGTGGGGCCAAGAGAATGACATTTAGTATTATCGCTAATAGAACCGACGCACCCTGCGTCGTGTTAACTACGACCACCATGCTGGTAAAATTGCCCCGGGGCTATATGCGGGCTCTACCATGTCAATGATTAGGTCCACCACGCAAAAAGTTTCCATCGGGTTTCAAGGGCTGGACGCAACAGGAGCCCGGCTCGTAGTGTACCAGGGTGAAAAAAACCATGGCGTTTGTGAGCAACTATGGTGCATGGGGGCAATCCTAAACCATTACCGCCATGTTTATTAGGACCACTCCTTCAACCTATTCATTGGATAACCCCACGGGGACCAACGCTACCATTTACGTCACCAATTCTATTGTCAATTGACGTGGTTGTCGGTTGGGTTTTGTGGATATCTCAGCGATTAATGCAAATGCACATCGGGAAAAACTTCCCGTGCAGAGCCGACACGTAAGGAACGGTTTCACTTGGAGTCAGTATAAATACCAGGGGATAGATTCGACATTTTCTTCATTCAAGGGCGCCATTGGCTCTGCCTAGCCCACTCCGAGTGGCGGGGGAAGAGAGATACCAACTCGGATTCCGTCCACTTCCAGACCTTCCCTGGAGACCGATACCTTACAGTGGTGGCGACTGAAAGTTGGATTCTGCCATATGTTTCAATGATCCATGGCGGGAAAATCCCCGATTCATCATCCCTTCATGGTATTGGCATGGATGGGTGGCAGTTTTGGTGGTGCCTTTGAATCAATCGGAAACATTATACTATTTTATTTTATTTGGCACAACCGTGTCTTTCAATACGAGTTCTATTTGATTTTTTACATTCTATTAGCTAGTTTTAAATACAAGATTATTAACCAATCATTGTCGTAGTGTTAAGGTTTATGGCTAGTTTCACCTAGCTCGAGTTAGGTTTGGCAGGGTCCACGCGGAAAATGCAGGTCGCTTAGTCCCTGCATTGCCAGCCTTGCCCTCATCACTTCCTCCCATGTTCTATAAATTTTTCAGTAGTGGGGCATAGATGCAGGCAGGCTCGGTGGCCAACATTTTTATTACCCCTGAGACCGTATTGCTTTTGTGGTTGGTTTGAAGCGACCACCTCCCCACTAACAATCGTCGCGCCTTTCATTAATGTTCGCATCACCATGAACATGTGGAGTCAAGGGTATAAGATGATAAACCTAAAGGTCCAGAACCATCGGGAGGCCAAATTCATCATCTACGGCCTCTTGGCATTACTCTCATTCACGTTATTGATCCCATTGATATTCCCCAATCACCTGTTGACCCGTATCGAACATATCCGTCATGACTATAACAAACTCGAGTTCATCAAGGAAACACCGCCGTCAGAGGTGGTGATTTTAACCACAGTGGGTGGTACCAATCCTTACGGGTTAACGGCCACGGGCAAACCTCGTAAGATGATGGATTACCTCCACATGATCCAACTGGCGGTGGGAAATCGCCAGGTGTCGCTTGGAGTGTTGTGCGACCAACACTCCCAGTTTAATGAACTCGACCGTTACTTTAAACGGCATAACAAGGACCATTTTGGTAACGTCACCCTTATTTATGCCCCCAAAATCACCAACCCGGTGTATTTGACCGAGGCGTCCAAATTGAACCCCGATTATGCCCCTCAACAAGCTCAAACCGAGCGTAAACGGGCGGTGGCCAAGGCCCAGAACTTTTTAATGTACCTGACATTGGCAGCAGAAAAGTACTTGATGTTTGTGTCGCCGATGGTGGAGGAGTTCCAACAACCCGATACCATTGGTCTTTTCATTGACTCTAAAAAAGACATCGTGGTGCCAAGGATTTTTAATGGTACCCTGGGACTGGCAGATCCTGATCTGTGGAAGGGGAAGCGTAAAACCCCACTGGATCATATTTTCAAAATGATGGATGCTAACCGGTGGAGGGAGTTTGACTTTGTTCCTGGGATGGATGGCGCCGATGAAGGGTTTGATGCTACTCAGGGGGAGTCTCGTCATGGACCTTTGGATGAAACTATTCCTCTTGACTCGGTGGGGTCCACTGTGCTTTTTGCTAAACTGGTAGTGATGAAGCAAGGGGTGATTATGTCTCCCCTTAACTTGGTGGGTACCACCTGGGACCGTAACGAGGGGTATGATGGGTTGGGTCTGGCGGGGGTTTGCTATCTTGCTAACCAGCTTGGTTACCTGTGCTGGGGCATGCCAAACGTAGTGGTTAAACTGGGGTAATCATTTCTATAAAAATGGAATCACATGGAATCATTATAAATTTATCATTGGATGGTGGGAGTAGTTGAGGGGGGTTGAGAGACGTGGTTGTACATTATGTCTATTCTAGTATCCTTTATTATTGACAGAATCTAGTTTCCTCCATCATTTACAACTAGGCAACATTATGCGAGTGCTTGAGTATTAACAAAAGCAGTTGTGGTTGTTTGTAAGTGGTGGATAATATTTATAATTGCTAGTCACAAGGTAAGGTTGGTTTTGTCACTTTAACGCAGACATTTAAGGATTGATTCCTTTTTACCGATTGAGGATTTTGACATTGTCATGGTAAATGTTATTGATGATGTTGGGAATCTGCTTAGGGAGAGTAGGGTTTTATTTAATCGGGTTTGCTTGACGAGACTGTATGGGTTGGTTGGTATTATCCACGGTTTAAAATGCAAGAAAAAATCTATCAGTTGGTTTATTAAAATCCAATATTTTCATCTTGGATTACATTGTTTGTAATCACTAATGCAAGGCGAGTATTAACACTGCATCGCAACAATTGATTTCTGTTAATTCTCGAACTATTTCCACCTATGAGATATTGACTCTAGGAATAACGGAAGATAATAGTTGAGTATGCTTAAAAAATTAACAGTTATTTGTGAGCGTTGGTTGGTGCTAGAGCCGCCTTTGGGCAATTATCCATTACTATGAGTTTCCATCTTTCACAACTAATCTGAATGAGTTTAATTGGAATAAACACCATTTAAGGGTTATAGTACTGATAGGTACCTTCTACTGTTTTGCAATCCTCGTTTACTCTTATTTCAATTAGAATAGCTAATGCTAGTCGGAACTACCTGCTCAATCCCCCTTGAACAAGATTATGACTATTTTTGTCATTCCAAGTCATGAAACTTCGCTATTTCATTCGAGGATAACATGGTATACAACTACATACTTTAGGAGTATATTAATGCTACTTTGATACAGTTTTCATTCATTAGTTTTAAATGTTTTCATGTTTAATTAACAGCCAGGTTATAAACAAGAGTTGTTTTTTTGGACAAACTGCCAATTAATAGTTGTAGCGGTTGGTCGGTACAACTTACGGAATACTTGATATTTTACCGTTTTAGACGTTAGTAAAATTTCGACATTTTCGTCAGGATTGCATCACAATCATCGTAGAGCATATTTATATTTCAACCTGAACTAAAACATCATCTCTAATGGTGGATTATATCCATTCTATATTTTGATCCTGGAATAAAGAGTCTAGGAAAACTGTCTTCGCATAGTTAAAGTTGCCAAGTATGTGTGGTACCCTGATTATTTAATTTCTATGCTGTGTATTGGTATGACCTACGTTGTAAACCCCCCATTTTCAAGCATATATTTGGTACCCCGACCATTTTATCACTGTTGTATTGGTCACACTACCTCCTGGAAGTTGACACCTCCACGAGAACTCCTGATACAGTAATCATTGCTGGGCCCATACTAGAGTTAACCATCATTTTAAGGCGTCATCATTAACAGTTAGTCAATTGTAAATAATGAAGAATCGCAGATGCAGGTCGGTACTACCTACGTTTTAAAACCTTTAGTTTTAAAGTCTTCCCTATTTCGTCATTTATTAAACTCCGATATTTTTGTCAGCAGTTGTTTGCAAAGGGTTATGTCATGAGAGCATATTGATACCAAAAAGAGATGGTTGCAATTAATGAATCACTAGTATTTGAGTTTTAATATTTTGAAATAAATGACTAGGATATCAGTTTGAAGGACCAGTAATGAATGGGGGATTGTTGATCGTATCATTTTCTTTCACCGTTGTATTCGTGTCACCCAGAAGTATCAATACTTGCCAAAAGTCTTCACTTTCCCAACAAGAGTTCACCCCACTTAAGTGTATTTTCAATGTCACTTTTCTATAGTATTTTTTTCTACTTCCTTTTCATCTGTATAAAACAAAGCATTCCTCTTCTCTAGTTGTCCCCATCCATAAATGATACATTTCAAATAATTCCACTTCTCAGCCTGGTGTCTAAACTAACATACCATGAACACAATTCATTCTTCGTCCTAGCTACCAATGCACGACGCCCTTACCAAATTTCCCCCATTACCACCCTTCAAGTTCCACCCTCAAGTCTCACCATTTCTCTACAACTCTCTAGTCCATCCATGTCTTTGAACTAAATTTTTGATTAAATCACGTCAACTGTGGAAATCAATATGAGATCAATATGAAATCAATATCAGATCAATCAATATCAGATCAATATCAAATCAGATCAAAATCAAAAAAGATCAAAATCCAAATCTACCGAAATCCAAATCTACCAAAACCACACCACCTCTCTATACCAAAGGTGAACCCCACTACCACAGTTCCACCACCGTTACCACGCCCCCACCACTACCAGCCCAGTTATAGTCACGGGCACTGCCACAATCTATATTTGGCGCGCGTCATCCTCATCCGTGTTATTGCCCTAGCCGCCATTATATTAATGTACATGACATCACCACCATTATTCCATTAATGGCTAGACCCCTCTTGATCGGTACCACCAAAAGCGTGTCACTAGGCTTGCCCCACACCCGGGTGCAACTCTTGTCCTCTCGACTTGCCCCTCAAGGGGCTGGTAGCCAGCATATCTGCCGCACCGCGCCCGGGAAAATTTGACCCCGACGCATCTTTATAAAGACCTGATCCATCCCCAGCAGACGCTATTTGCCTGATTTCAACTCCATCGCTAGACCCGTGTACCGTGTACCGTGTCCGTTCCCCCATCTTTACTTCCGTTACCTCCCTATACCTCCCCAACCCGTCGCTTCACCATGGCTGGCTTTGGTAACTTTACTACCATTTGTGAAAAGACCAATATCCCTCTTTGCAATGTCATTGGCGCCGTGGATAGTTCCCAGGTGTTTCAGAAGGGAGTGATTGCTCACTGCTATGCTCGGCCAGTGGAGTTGGCCAATACGATGATCTTTCAAGTGGGTAATGCGTTTGTGCACTTTGGTGGCTTGTTGGTGTTATTGTTGATGTTGTATAATGTCAACCTGAAATATACTGCCATTGGTCGTAAGGAAATGTTGTACTTTTTCTATTTGATCTTTGCCTTGATTGTGCTGCTGTTGGTCGTGGACTGTGGGGTGTCCCCCCCGAGTCTGGGGTCTTATCCATACTTTGTTGCCCTTCAATTAGGGATTGCTTCAGCGGTGTGTGTATCGCTTCTTTATAATGGTATTATCTGCTTTCAGTTTTGGGAGGATGGTACTCGCAAATCAATGATGATGATGTATCTCATTTCATTCTTGTGGTTTGCCGTGAATTTTATCGTGGCCATTATCACGTTTAAGCTGTGGAATACCCTGCTTAATTATGATAATACCACTGGCATTATGGTGGTGTCATTTTTAATTAACGGTATCATTGTTGTCGCTTATATCGTGTCACAAATCATTCTCGTGTTTTTTGCCCTCCGGAACTTTTGGCTCTTGGGTGCCATTGGCTTGGGGGTATTCTTTTTTGCTGCCGGTCAAGTTATGACTTATGGGGTATCGCAACAAATTTGTAATGGTGCTAAGCACTATATCGATGGATTATTCTTTGGTTCTCTTTGTAACGTCTTTGCCATTATGATGGTGTACAAGTACTGGGACATGATTACCTCGGACGATTTGGAATTTTCAATTGCTAACATTGAACAAGGTGTCAATGCCTTTGGATATGGCGATGAAAAGAGAGCGTCCTCCATCTTTTTCCCTAATTAGGGACTCTTGTTTATAATTCTCATCCTCTCTTATTTCTTCTTTTTCTTTTTTTATTTAGGTTTTAAAAAATGGTTTACGGGTTTGATTGATAGTAAGTTTAATCACGTGGACTTGCACGTGATACGCGCGATTCCCTGCTATAACCATCTATCACCGACACCAACTTCCAACTGGGTGATGAACTTAGCTCTCCAGGACCCGTTTGCGGTGGCCAAGGAGTACCCCGATACCTTGGTCAACACCCTTGACATTGGCCACTCGGTGGTTATCCAATTCAACCACAAGGGTGATTACCTAGCTCTGGGACTTAGTGATGGCTCGATTATCATTTATGATATGGTGACCAAGGGAGGAGTGGTGGCCCACTTGACCAAAGGTCACCTCCGGCCGGTGATTTCCATTTCATGGTCTCGATGTGGTCAATACCTCCTCAGTGCTGCTCGAGACTGGCGGTGTAAGTTATGGGACTTACAATATACACTTGATGGGCCTAAAGCAGTCATTGCTGAAGTCAAGTTCAATGGACCCATCTGGATGGCTACTCTCCACCCATTTAATTCAAAATATATGGCAGCAGCATTGTTTGACCAAGATGGGGTATTTGTCGACTTTTCATCGGGGGAAGCCCTCATTCATCCTCTTCCCACTGAACCACTTGGATATGAGGGAAAAAAGGAAAAGCACGTGACGTTGGTGGTGACATTCACTCCTAATGGTCGGTATATCATCGCCGGAACTCTGAAGGGATGGCTTAACGTGTTTGAATTGGATTCTTTCCAAACTCCTGACCTGGCCCCCACCCCCAAAATGGTGCACTCAATCAAGATCTGCAACGGTAATATTAAATCATTGTGCATCCTGGCCAACGGTCGCAAACTTGCCGTCAATTCCCTGGACCGGATCATCCGTCAGATCAATTTACCCGATATGTATAATGTCGACGAGCCTGATCAATGGGAGTTTGAGGTCGAACATAAGTATCAGGACGTGGTGAACCGGTTACAATGGAACTCGGTTGCATTTAACCATAATGGTGAGTTTCTTTGTGCCCTGACCTTCGGCAACCTGTCTCACGATTTATATGTATGGGAAACCCAATTAGGGTCCTTAACCAAGATCCTCGAAGGTAGTAATGAAGAGTTGGTCGATGTCAAGTGGAACTACCCCCGATGTATGATTGGACTGACAGGGTTGGATCTGGGCCATATTTACCTCTGGCTGATCCGGTTCCCCTTGAAATGGTCAGCGTTGGCACCTGATTTCGTCGAAGTTGAAGAAAACATCGATTACCAAGAAAGAGAGGACGAATTTGATATTGTTGACGAACTGGAACTTCACCGCAAACGGCAAGAAGAGCAGGACTTTGATGTCGATATTATTACCCATGAAACCGCTGATGCTCGAGGGTTTGACCTTGAACCACTGTTTGTCATCCCAATAAGCTATAGATAGACGGTCAATTTTTTGTGTCAAGATTTTATGCACTCAGGGTTTATCTCCGCAGGGCCATCCGCATGGCCATCCGCACCAAATCGATTGCCAGGCCCCGATAACAGGAGTTTACCGACTGACAGACTCAACCTCGCCAACCTTAGTAATTTTCAAGAGGAGATATTCATGTGACCTCGACTTGGCGATACAATGGCTAGATGCCGGAGCCCCCCATCAGTCATGCCTTGCTCTATAAGATTGCGGGGTTTGATTCGTGGCATCATGATTAGGTATTCAGTATATAACACCGAGTGATAAACCCCCTGAGGCTACTGATAAAACCCCCTCACACAAGTCGGGGGGAAATCGCCTCCTTTTTATAGACAACTGACCCCCCTCCATGCACCCTTGTCCCATATACAGGAGGGGACATTGATTATGTTTTGATTGTGCGAAAATTTGTTTACATCAAGAACAAAACCCCCTCCCTGACCTCAATTGGAGGTTATTTGATTCAAACGTCATCGACATTGGCTACCAGGGTAATACCCACGTGAATTGGATCTTAATCACCCCCACACTTTTCCTGACCCCCCGGCATTACTGTCAACCCCCATCTCCCCGTATTTGCCGTTCGTGGTCATACTTGCTCTAAACGGAAACGGTAGTTGTGCCGATGGATAAAATAGTACCTCGGAAGAGAGGGGCCATCGAGTTGGAGACACCCTCAGACAAGGTGCCCCATCCCCTGCCTGGGGAGTTGCCCCAATTTGATGACCCTCAGGATATGATTAATGCGGTGATTTTGACATTACAAGCACCGGAAGAACCAACCATTGTCGCACAAAGATTTGCCAATGAAAAAAGCCTGGCGTCAGAGGTCCAGGCTTATGCCAAGATTGCCGGTCATGACTGGACGTTTTATGTCAAGTCTCTCTCGATCGTCATTGGTCGTAATACCGATGGTGCCCCTCAACTGGCAGGTCAGGTCGATATCGACCTAGGCCCAGCAAAAGTAGTACTGCGAAAGCATGCTACCATCGACTATAATCTTGATTTACGCTGTTGGGAGTTTAAAGTGATTGGTCGTAATGGGGCTCGGGTCGATGGTCAAAAAATCACCCCAGCCCCCGGTCTGGCCCAACTGCCCCTGACTCCATTACACCTGGGGGCTATTCTTGATATTGGTGGTACTCAAATGATGTTTATTTTGCCCGACCTGCCTCCAACCATTTCGCAAAAAATGTTACAAAAATGTTTGACAAAGTATAAGGAAAATATGTCTAAACAAGGGTGGTATGGTGGCAGCAGCGGTGGCAGCGCTACCAATGGTGGCACTCAATACTATAACCCTCCCGCTAATATCAAACCGTTCCAAATGTTCGACAAGGGCCAATTGACCTCCACCAGTGCTATCAATACCACCTCGGCGGTACTGGCTACTCTGCTTCAGAATAATTTGGATCAAGATTTGTCAAAGGAAGAACTGAAGGATATTAAACCACCCTATCTGTATGCCACCATGATTACTCAAGCAATCTTATCCAATGAAGAAGGGGTATTATCATTACTGGAAATCTATCAATGGATCCTGAGTCATTATGCTTATTACAAATACTCCAAAACGGGGTGGCAGAATCTGATCCGCCACAATTTATCATTGAACAAGGCGTTTGAAAAAGTACCAAGGCGTCCCAATGAACCAGGCAAGGGGATGAAGTGGCAGATTGCTGAACTGTACAAGAATGAGTTTTTGAGCCAGATGCAAAGTGGTCTGTTGAATAAGCTGAGGAGAGGTCTGAGTGTGAGCCGTCAGCTTCATTTACACTTGGCCATGCATAAGCAATTGCCTGAACTGAAAAAGTATTACAACAAGGACGACACCGTTCATGCGGCGGGGGAAAAGGCGGCATCGCAGCCGCCGCCCGGCCAGCACCATCACACGGGGCGGCCGGCGCCAATCCAGGGCCCCACCAACCCCCCCTTCCAATTTCCCCTGGCCATGTACCAAGCTCCACCCCTGGGCCACCCTAATAATATTGCTCACCAGCAATACCCCCTGGGGTCTAACTTCCAACCGGGCCACCAGCGTACGCTGTCATTACCAAAGATCCTGCCCCAGCAACCCGGGTTTGGCGGCAATTACCCTCAACAATACCAAGGGTCTTTTTTCCCCCACCACCAACGGGGCCTGTCCTACGGTAGCTCAATGCCTGGCCTGTTCCCGGGCGGCCCTCTCACTAATACCCCCCAGGCTCCGCTGATATTCCAGCTGATTCAATCCCAGGGCCTCCTGCTGCCGTTGAGGCAAATGCTGGAAGTGACGGCCAATGGGACCACACCCAAGCTTCCCAAGGTAGGGCAACCCACCACCGCCACCCCACTGGGCACCTCGGTGGTGTACAACTTGCCGCCCCCCACCAATGGCATCTCGGTACCGCCATTAGCCCTTGGGCCTCATGGCCATGGCCCAAGTGATACCCCGTCTACCCTGGGTCTTGGCACAGGGTTAACCCCTGCCACCACCGCCACCACCCATACCAGTGGTGATTTAAGTTCGATTGGATTCTCCCTGCCGAAAAAGGTAGCCGCCATTGAGGCATTCACCCCCGACCGAGGGTCGAAACTCGGCGGCACCGCCATGGCCAAAGACGGCTCGCAATTGAAAATGGGCCCCAACCAGCTGCTGCCAGCTTTTTGGAACTTTGTCCAGTTTTCCACCCCAAATGGCCAGACCCCCATGCGTAAGAATAGTGATGAAGGTGACCAAGGCTCACCCACCATTCTGAGAAAGTTGAAGGAGGCGCAAAAGGAAGGGCTGGCCTCGCCTTTGAAAAGTAAAGAAATCGAGGGGTAGGCGGCACCCCCATTGCATAGTTGTAACAGTAGTCATATAGTAACATGAGAAGGTATTAGATCACCTATCTGCCCGTTTTGGCGTTTTTTGGAGGAATACTCGGCCCCCAGTTAGTTTTATGGGAAGTGATGCTAACAAACATTGACCAAACCATTTGGAAGGAGCCAATGATGGTGGCGGCGGCATTTGGATCGTTAATTTTCATAATTACTCCCAGTCTCGTTCCGTCGGACCCTTCGTAAAATCCGATGTTAGTGTCGGCAAAGCATTAGCAAAGTTAGGTTGACGTCGACACCAGTTAAAAATATTCACAATGAGGTTAGATTAATGGTATCCAACCAGTTCAGGGACAAACGCCCGATGGGACCGCGGTATCCCCCATGTTAGAGGGGTGTAGTTAGGGGGAGGGAGGGGTTTATTTTCTATTGTTTGAGCAAGTCTTTCACCTGGAAGCTTCTGTCACCCCCCTGTTGCTTGCCCTGGTACCATTTCCTGTCACTTGCTTGGACATGTGTCAAATCTTGTTTACGACAAACCTTGAGTTTATTGGGGTGGGGGATGATCGATAATGGAGGAAGATGAGTTTGATCAAATTTGATGGGGATAGATGTTTGTTGACATTGCTGGGTTTATTGACAGCATGGTACTTTCAACAATGATGATAATGTCGGTACCCACTTGAAAATTAGCACTAGAATTGAGCGCCATCGCCAGTGACCATCTCCATGACCACCGTCAATGACCATCACAGTGACAACCACCCTCATGGTCATATTACAGTTATTTGACATGGATGAACACTGCAAATATACCCGGTCATGAAAATTGTCAATATCAATGGTTATATGGCAACTATAGGCGACAAATATGTTGTCACTTGGTTGCATTCTTGTAACACTGTAATAACTACTTATGAGTGCATCAACTACCATGGTACCACAGATCATTTACAAGTATTATACAACACAAACTACAATTCACAGCAAATTGTCAGTTTGTCCGAGTGGTTAAGGAGTTTGACTCGAATCTTCGGGCCATCAAATGCTCTCTGAGCGCACAGGTTCGAGTCCTGTAGCTGACGGTTCTTTTTTTATTATTATTACTACACACCACCAATGGCTTCCTCCAACTTATCAATTAACAGCGACCACGTTTGGGCATTGCGTCTTTTTAATTCAGCATCAATTATCTCTTGGTCCAGATCAACATCCAGATCATCATCACTATAATTCTGACAACAGCGGTCCAGCCGCTGGAGGTCCAAACAAAGGGCAGAATTGGCAGTATACTCCTTTTGAAAAAGTCGGGCCACCAGGGCCAGTTTAATGGAAAGTGGTGGTTCCAGAGCCAGTCGGGGTACACATTGGTGACCTGCCATGGCACTGTCCACCAATTTATCATGAAACACCGGCAGGAGAGGCAGATAGACGGAGAGATCATCGTTTCTTAGCGAATGATTACGAACAGGTACCATTGGCACCAGACAACCATCACCAAATACTTGACTCATGGGAGTCTCCACAAGGACATCAAGTGGGCATGTCAGCAGCAATAACTGGGAGGGAAATTCCATTGACGGTTCAAGGAAGGCACATTGCCATTTTTCAACCACCAGGGTGGGTTCCAGTTTAAGCCATAGTCTCATTTTGGGTTGACCCAGGTAAAAAGTTGTGAGTTCAACTGTGCCTTGGATTTTAACGTCCAGGGTACGATAATTATCCAACTTGATGAATAAAGGCGACGATGTTAATCCCACCACCAAGAAATTCTCAAACAAGTACACTTCAACTTCAGTCCATTGACCGCCAACATCAAACGAAACCATCAATTTGTCAACCAACCGTAACCGTCCCAATTCAACAATTCTCGTCATTGTCAATTGAGGGTACTTACGCACCATGTGGGTCAAATAAGTAGTGAGCAATTGAGGATAGGATACCCCGGTGTACTCATTAATCTGGGGGGTGTGAGGGTCCACCAGTACAATCAGAGGAGCAATCAGTGCTTCACCAAACGTATCAGTGCTCAGCAGTCGCAGGATCATTGGTCGGGGAGGCGCCTTACGGTGAACAAATGGGGACCCATGGCGTCGGTTGGGACTATTGAATATCAGTGTCATCAGTGTTTCTGCCGAATAGAACTCATCGGAATCGTTCCAAGAAAGTGTCAGGGATAAAGCTGCCAAATTTTGCAGCCGCAGCATCACTCTTGATTCCACCACCTCATTAATATACTTATCTACCACCAGAGATTCTTTGGGGACCATCATTTCCTTACATCCACAGCCACAACTAGGAAAGAGGCGATTTCGAATCAGCACCGACGTGGTGGGTACATGAGGGAAATTGGCAACCTGACACTCCATGCGAAGCTCAAAGCACGCCTGGTGTACCAATGCTCCACATTGGAGTTCAACAAACAGTTCCAGTTGAAGTCGAGTTGAAAGAGTAATTTGACAAAGCCAACAAGTGGTGGTGACCCTTGTGGTGGCCAGTGGTCGTTGGCTAAGCACATAGGGCGGTGGCGGCGGTGGACGCTTAGGCACCACTGGCGGCTTATTTCGGACTGCTAACGACACCGGCATGGGGGGTCACCAGCAATTTACTTTACCTAAATACATCATCAAAAGTTAACACGATCTGAGGCGGCATAACGTACCTGCGGGGATCGTCTGCTGACGCATGTAACAGGATATGCTAGACGAGGAAAATGGGTAGTGGGGGCAAGCCAAGCAGGTATGGGTTTTGGGGAAAGGTATCCGCCTTTACCACTTCTCCCTAGCCTTTTAACTAGAGTGGTGCCCCCACCCCCAATCCTTATTAACGGCGCAAAGCCTTCATCAGTCAATGCTCACCCCTGAATTAAATCTGCAGTACTTGCCTCATTTTTTATTATAAGCGCGATATAATAATCTTACATGCATAGCCCCTGAAATCTTGTTTGAAAATTGGTCATCTCATCTCCTTCCTGCTGGGTTACTAACCAGTCCAACATTTCCTTACATATAATATCGCCATCACCTTCATCATTTCGATTGATATAAATGCCATCTCGCTTCAGCACCGCCACCATCAATTGCCGCGGCTGGCCCATGGTGGCCATGACATCAATCTTGTCCATATTGAAGCAATAACCAAAGTAAATTTGAAAATAATCCTCGTACATCAGAGCAAAATATTCCACTCGCCTCTTGATTTCTGACGGCAGCCACGACACAAATTTAATATCAAGCCTTGTAAGCTCATCAATGTCGTCATTGTCGCTTCGAATCAAGCCAATGGCCTCGGTCAACTCATCGATGGTGGTTAGTAACTCTGGGGGCACCATTTGACACCACTGACTAAACACTTGATCTCGAGGATCAGCAATTTTAGGCTTCATGCTGGGTGGTAATTGAAGCTGGCTGTGAACCAGCGCCGTCTCCAAAGTGAGATTACGCAAGAGCCACTCCAACAATAATTGTCGCCAATTATTCATGGCAGTATTGACAAAAAATGGCATCCGACGACTCAACCGTTGAAGTGATAGTTGCACTTGTCGACATCCATCGACAAATTCGGCAATGTCACAAATTTTAGGGTCATGACCCTGTTGGCCCCGTTTGACTCGACGCAACTCATTTAAATGGGTACAAACCTTAATTAAACTCGATGTCTCTGAAACGTGGTAAATCGCCTGGGCAACACAATTAAATTGAACTAGCGCCAAATCATAAAGAGAATAAGAAATACCGTGATAGACAAAATTACCAACAATATCGATAATCTTGACCAAATCTTCAGGTACATAAAATACATGTTCGCGAAGATAATTGTAAACTTCCCAATATGTCAAGAGATCAATGGCAGAACATGCCCACAGTAGCTTTTTCGCCAAGAGGAGGTGGCCCAATTGGCTAGCCACTAGTCCTGCCAACTGGTGAGATTCTTCCCCTAAATATTCAAACTCAATGGCATACATTGCCGCCATGTGATTGGCAAATTGTCCAAGTTGATACTCAACGAGCGGCAGATAAACAAATTGGTTATACCAGGGTACCTGAATGCCCAATTGATGGGTAGACATGACATCAGGCCCGTCGTCAACTACAACAGTTTTCACTTGACAATTGTTGAAGCTGATTTCCTGGAGCCGCCATGGAATTGTCACTGGTAAAAGAGTCATCAATGGTTACAAGGGTCACTCCCTGACTTTATAGTCCTCAAAGTAGGGCCATGTCGTTCCATGCACTCGAACCACACATGGTCACGTGGACACACACGTGATGAATCTTTCTGCTCCCATTATCGCGCGTCACATCCACGTCAACCACCACTTTCACCATGAACAAGGTGTTTGCAATGTTGCCAGCCCTAGTGGCACTACCGTGTGCGGTATACCTGTACCAGGTTCTGGTTCACTCTGCCACCCCTCTTCAGCGGGCAGCAGTGGCGGTGGTATACGGGGTGGTGGCCCTGGCAGTGGTCCGCATCCTCGCCAAGTACAAGTTGATTAGATATAATCGCGACGTCACTGCAGTGGCCCTAGTGTATGTGGCTGCTGATTATCTCCCTGTGGCTCGGTTGGCTCCGCTTCTATTGGGTCTTGTTCTCAACCAGTGGAACTTTTATACCGTGTTTGCTTGTTTGCTTGACTTTGCGTCTTCTCGCGACCCATTTGTACTCTTGGGGTACCTGTTGGTGGTGGTAGGGTTCTGGATCTTGAGGTATGGTTCTACCCGTCTTCCTGCTCCCGTATACGCTGTTGCTGCTGTCATTGGCCTCGTGTGGTTGGTATTGACTGAGGCGCTCGCGGTCACCATGGTGGTGGCCAATATTGTCGTGGTGGCCATCTTGGTGATCTCTGCCCCCGAAGTGAGGGTACTAACTCCAGTAATGGTGCTGGTGATGGCGCTCTTGTCGATGTTGATGGGAATTGTCGTGCGAGCAGTACCCATGAGTGTGATTGAAATCATTCAATCATTGATTCCTCTTTCTATGTCAGTGGACCCTCGAATCATTCGTAGTGATGATGATGATGCCATTGCTGATGATTATAATCAGAAAGCAACCCCACAACAACTGATGTTAACATACCTTATGGGCCATGATGATACCCGGCTGATCTTTAACTTTTTGCTTCTTAACTCGACGTTTATGGTGGTAGAACTCATTTATTCTTTCCGGTCGAAATCACTTGGTCTTTTGAGTGATTCCCTCCATATGGCTCTCGATTGCATGTCGTTGGCGCTTGGATTGGTGGCAGGAGTTTGGGCTAAACAACCAAATGATTCTAATTCCAAGTATCCATTTGGACTCAAGAACTTTGAGATTGTTGCTGGGTTTACCAATGGGGCCTTACTCGTGGGAATTTCGGCGTCAATTATGTTTGAGGCCTTTGGACGGATATTACATCCGGTGTCCTTGGAAAAGACCAATGAACTTATTATTGTATCGGTACTTGGTCTTCTTGTTAATTTGGTTGGGATTTTTGCCTTTAATCATGGCCATGGCCATGGTCATAGTCATGGTCACAGTCATGGCCACAGCCATGGTCATAGTCATAACCATAGCCAAGAACCAGAACATCACAATGTCCACCACCACGAACACGACCACCACCACGAACACGACCACCACCATGATGATACCACTGCCTCTATTTTTAAATATAATGACACCACCATGAATGAAAATATGCATGGAATCTACCTTCACATCTTGGCCGATACACTTGGCTCAGTGGGGGTAGTAAGCTCCACCATCCTTACTAAGGTCTTCCATCTAGAGGTGTGTGATCCCATTGCTTCCATCGTCACTGCGGTGTTCATTTTCCTGAGTGCCATTCCGTTAATCAAACTGACGGCATCCCAACTTCTTCTACAACTCCTGAGTGAACGAGAAGATGCCATCCGAGGAGTTTTGACAGAAGTCTTGGCCATCAAGGGAGTTAAACTGTTTACTACCCCACGATTCTGGCCAAATCTGACGTCTACTATTCTGGGATATCTACACGTACAAATTTATCGAGGAGAAAACACCACTCACATTAAAAAACAAGTACAACGATTGTTTGATAAACAAAACATTGAGGTGATGATTCAAATGGAAAATGATTATGACGACTGCTGGTGTCGCAAATAGGATTATGATAGACTCGTTAATAGACAATTATGGTTGAAATGCGGCCGTCTGCATATAGCTCGTATTTTTGTTCGCCAACCGGGCAATCGAAGGAAATGTATTCTCCGTTTGCATCGACCAATCGTACACAATTCCTAAAACTAGGTTTATTTTCGGATAGGTGGGCGGAAATACTCAGTTTGACCCTACGCCATAAGCATTGCTGCACCACCAACATGACATGAATCGAGACGACCGGCAGGAATTGACCCACGTTCATGCACAATTAACATAGAGGTTTGAGTAATCGCGGAGGATATCCTCCCCTTATTGTTGACCCGAGGACAACAGATCAACATGTATTGTTTTGGGAAATTGGGCCAATTAGCGCCACCAAATTGCCTCAAAACTCTATTTTCAATGATCCGAGAACAAGCCACCCTAGACGACAATAAGCAGCAACCGCATCATTCTTTGCCGCAACCTCCTTCTAGACCAGATGGGCCAGGTGGTCATAGCAATTGACGATGACTCTGCTGATGTTGGCATCATCAATGGTTCGTCACCGGGTGATGGCATCTACAGACCATCACCCCTGAAGGTTAATATGGGGGCAATGGGTCAATTACAACTACAATTGGACCACTCCGATCCACCACAGTTTTTATTTCTCATGAGTTGAGGCTGTGAATTCTGTCATTATCGCCCAGTTGCTGTGGTATATGCCGTCCCATCATCCGGAAACATCAAACTTCGCCTCGTAACTGGGCCGCAGCCGGCGCTACCTGTTTCACCCATGGCACTAGTTCCTCTAGGGTGGAGGTTCAATGCTTGTAGTATGAAATTGAGTGATTTTTTCTCGATCGAGTAGAGCGGTATCGTGAATTGACGGTTCCGTGTTGCATGCACCAAACGTCTGCTGTATGCAAACAGCCATGACGTCAACGAATCAGCGACGACGGTGAACCCTGGCCGGGGATTAGGTAGTGATTGACACCGATATCATTTGACCCTGCAATTGGACCTGTCAATCATTGTTCAACCTTCCGTCTGTTTCACCCTGGACCCTGCAATTCCAACCTGATCACCCCTAATCGCTGACGCCGCAGTTTGGTCAGGGGAGAATTTTGGCACATGCAGGATAATAATAAAGGGGAAGTGCATGGGCTGCAAATCGTGGAGACATTAGGGAAATATTCACCACTGGCAATTTCAGGCTCCCCGTGGGCAAAATTATTTAAACCGGGCGGGGGCCATCAAATTCTAAATTTAATCAGCAGCAATGGTTTTTGGTTTCGGTAAGGACGACGACGACAAGAAGAACAGAAGAGATAACGACGACTCTTATGGTAACTCCTCGTCGGGTTATGGTGATTCGTCCGACTCGTACGGTTCTTCCAACAGAAGAGACAATGACAATTCATATGGCTCGTCCAATGATGACTCATACGGTTCCTCCAATAGAAGAGGCAACAATGACTCTTACGGAAACTCCTCGTCGGGTTACGGCGATTCGTCTGACTCCTACGGCTCTTCTTCCAACAAGAGAGACAATGACAATTCATATGGCTCGTCCAATGATGACTCATACGGTTCCTCCAATAGAAGAGGCAACAATGACTCTTACGGCAACTCGTCGTCGGGTTACGGTGACTCGTCTGACTCTTATGGTTCTTCCAACAGAAGAGGTAACAATGACTCGTCCGACTCTTATGGTTCTTCCAACAGAAGAGGTAACGATGACTCTTATGGTTCCGACTCTTACGGCTCTTCCAACAAAAACGACTCGTACGGCTCGTCCGACTCTTACGGTTCTTCCAGCAGAAGAGACAACGACAATTCGTTTGGTTCTTCCAACGATGACTCGTACGGCTCCTCCAACAAGAGAAGCGGCTATGGCAACGACAATGACAACTCTTACGGCTCGTCTGACTCGTACGGCTCTTCCAACAGAAGAGGTAACGATAACTCGTTTGGTTCGTCCAATGACGACTCTTATGGTTCCTCCAACAGAGGTGACTCGTACTCTAACGACGACTACTAGTTATGTGTAACGATAATGTAAATGAGATGAATTTGATTGAGTAGTGATGGGGGCGTTTTGACAACTCGGGTGTAACGCAAATTAATTTTTGGATTGATATCAACCTCTAATGAAGCGGAAGTCAATTCCAAAGGCTTGAGCAGCAACTTTGGCTTTGCACTTTTGTTATTTTTCAGGCACCACTAGTCAAGTGATCTTGTTTGATTGAAAATATGATTGAACTTGCAGAGATGGGAAAAGAAGGTTACGGTGTGCCCCATGTTATTCAGACAAAGTCCTCAATTTATTCAACCATCGCAGTGTCACCTAATTTCACCTAATTTTATCAATCAACAGACCAAAATGAGAGGGCTGTAATTAGCAACAATTTTATTGATTTCCATGGCATAAATTGATAATGTTCTCATCGGTCACTCTTTCTGATTAGTACACTTAGACCAGCATAGATGATAAGTCTTCTGTGGCAGATATTAGTAATCATGGAAACGAAGAGTGAACAACAGCCTTACGGGTGAAAACATCAAAACACGGAGTTGGATAGAATCCTACGGCCTAACATAGGAAATTGATGTACCCAAGCAATTCAACTTTTACGCAATCGAATAACGAGAGGAGAAACATGAAACCATCGCTGTATGTTATCAATAACTAGGTTTACTAGCAGCATAAAATTATAAAGAAACACACCTAAGAAGTGTAAAGTAACGTAATATTTACTTAAAGTAGCTTGAAATAAGAACTCGTTAAACTTTTAGCGTAAGATAGAGAATTCGTTACACCAAAGTAGTGTAATAATAAAAAGTCGGGTTGGGGCCCATACCCATGTCGGTTATATTTGCTATAATCTCCTATCACGATATAATTTCAGTTAGTTTAGCAATGTTGGTTCTCCTTGAGAGCGTCAGCTACCATATTCATGATACAATATGGATCCGAACCACTTGCGTAGGGTACACAATTTCTGCGTGGGACCATCCGGACGAAACAATTAAATACTTACTTCAATACAACCTTAATCCGAATATTATCTTACTAACGAATGTACTTTAACGAAACTATAACAATCCCGATCTCCATGCTACCCTCGGGAATCGTTACACGACCCCGAAACGGGCCAAGATACACCCCAACACAAATTAATCAGAGTAGATAATCTACTGTAACGTACCAGCGCAGTAGAGACGCCTAGCAGAGTAACTTGGTACTCGGTATATCCAAAAAAATAGCTCTAAAAATTGCAGTTGCATAATATTCTCATCGGTTCCCCAGCTTTTTATTTGGACTTTCTGAGTCTTCACATTTCGTAGAGTCCTTTAAACTTCAAATTATAACCAAAAAGTTGTACTTGTGTTGACATTACTGTACAACCTTGTAAATATGCACAGGGGTTTCCCCACTCCGACGATATTGAGATTTTGAATTGCCCGATGAAGAATTCTCTCCTATCGTGATAATTTTCTAAGATACAACATGCTTGTTTAGTGAATCATACTTTTATCCTATAATGCATCACCTTAATTATCTTCATCTCAAACTTCAGCTACTGAGGAATACCAGTTTGAAAAAATAACCATAACCGGTTCTTGTCCTCCCCATTTCACTTAATCATATCTCCTATTGTAACCTCTTCTTGAATGCAATTGACCAGTAAAATAAAAAACCTTCCATAATACTTCTCCAACCATGAGGAACTTGACCCCATAGTTCCAACAATTGTGGGCCACAGTTTTAGCCTATAGAAATCTTAAATTTTTGAAAAATACACCATCCTAAGTCGTAGATATTTCATTGCCAAGGTGCTACTCTTCAACACCATTTTTGTTCAAATCAATATTTCCAGTTATCATCCCATTATCCCATTTTTCCCCCACAACACCCCATTTAATCGTCATGTTTCTTAACCTCCAAAAATCATCCCAAGAAATCCCCAACTACAAATAAGCACACCTCTACTCCTCCCCTCTTGTCCTCCTCCTCCATCTACATCACCGCACGCACTTGACACGCGTTTCCTACGTGTCCCATTATGAACGTCCAAATTTCCTACGATATCAATACCAAGAAGCTTGGGTTGGCAGAGGAATCCACCGTCAAGGTACCTCAGGTCAAACTCGAAATTGACCAGCTTAACACTCTCACCGGTGAACTCATTGCCAATGGTGGAGAAATCCCACCAGTGCCCTCACCAGAAAACTTTAATAAAGACATTAGTTCTAAGGTGAAAAAGTTGTATGAACTGGGAGTAAAGCTGTTCAAGCTTGGCAAATTTGAAGATCTGGCCAAACAATTCTCATTGGGCATTGAAATGATTTCGAGACGGCCCAAATTTGAACTGTTCCAAGGCACTTTACAAGAAATGTCATTATTCTTAATGCTGAGAGCTGATGCCTACTTAAAGACTGGCCAATATTTGGATGCATTCAATGATGCCGATATGTTATTGGGTATGATGATGTGTACCCCCGATAACTTTCTTAGACGCGGGGTGGCCAACTTCTTCTTGGGCAACTATGACGCCGCTAGATCCGATTATCAACGTGGACTTGCCTTTGATCAAGACAACACTCGATTGATGACCGAATTGGAAATTTGCCTCGACAAAATCTTGGAAGAAAACGGCGACTACTTGTAACGGCCGTCATATGCCAAATCCTCTTTAATTCTATATGTAAATTAACCCATGCTTATTGCTTGCCCCACCACTACCCCCCATCAGGGTAGTTACTTAACCACTGTGCGAAAAAACCCTGATACCACCACCGTTGATTCCACCTCTCACCACGATGCCAACCACTTCGCCGGTCGAAGATGAAGTGGTATATTTATCTGATTCAGATGATGATGAGGTTACTCAGGTGCACGAGCACGAGCAGGATCCGATGGCCAAGCGTCCTCGAACAGCTCCAGAGCATTTACTCAGCGCACACCACCAGCAGTCACACTCTAGCTGGAATAACCATGAGGTTGAATCCATCTCTGATTTAGATGATTTTGATGACCAAGGATATCAAGTACCTTCTTATGCTAATTTTGATGGCCCTGGTGGTCATGCTCAAGAAGAACAGCGGCTACCACCTCCTCTCCATACTGATCAGAAGCAGCCCACCTATGTCTATCTCCTGGACGAAAACCCCTTTGAAAGCGACGATGATGATATCGTTGAAATTGACCCTAATGACACTACCACCAAGTTCAAGCACGTGGCGAGACTCCCGCTGGCGCTGCCGGAACCTGAAGCGGCCCAGCTACGGTACCAAGCGCAAATTGAGGCTCAAAATCGGGCGTTGGCCCTGGCTCAAGCTCAAGTTGAACAAGCTGACTTGATTCGTCGTCAATTGGGGGACCGCATCTCCAGTTATGAGCAAAGTCGGAATTTACTTGTCCAGGGGGTAACCGAATGGATTCTGGATATTGCTGGACTTCGGCTGTATATTATGAATGGGGTAACCAAGTTAAAGGACCTTATGGAACTTTATCGCCAAGGTGAGGCCGATATTGATGAAGTGGAAGAGATCCAGGGCCAGGTTAACCGGTCAAAACGAGAGCTTGAACAAAAGGAAGTATTGGTGGAAAGTTCTCGTCGAAGACTCTTGGAAATTGATACCACTCTACACAATTTGAAGCTCCAACTCAATCGGCCATTATCATTTGCCCCCGTGGAATTATTGACTCCCAATGTTCAACAAACCAACCATATTAGTGGTAGTAACGTTTATGATGGCGGAGTGGGGTTAAAGGAGGATGTAGATCTACAAACCCTCCTTAATAATATCCATCCTGATGAAGATCTGGAAAAGGGACTTCAACCAACTCCCAAAGAGATGAACATCACCCTCATGAAACATCAACGGAAAGGGTTGGCGTGGATGCTTAGAATGGAAGAAGCAAATAACCGGGGGGGTATCTTGGCCGATGATATGGGGTTGGGTAAAACCATCCAGGCCATTTCTTTAATTGTACAAAACAAACCTCAACCCAATGCCAAACTGAAAACCACTTTGATCATTACTCCTGTGTCATTAATGCGACAATGGGCCGAAGAAATTCGACAAAAGGTCAAGGCAGACTCACCAGTATCGGTAGCCATTTACCATGGGGATAACCGCAAGTCGCTCCTGCTGTTCGCTAAACTTAAACGCTACGATGTTATTCTAACTCTGTACAACACCCTTTCCAATGAGTTTAAAAAACATTATGCTCAAGAATTGGCTAAAGCCAAACAAGATAGACGCCAAGCGACGTGGCTTCCCACTAGGGCTGATATTCGAGTCGATGACCACCGGCGGGCGTATTCGCTGCCATTTTATGGGTCAGGCAAGGAATTCTATCGCATCATTCTTGATGAAGCCCAATGGATTAAAAACAAAAACACTTTTTCTCTGAGGGCAGTGGCTCTGGTTGATAGTGAGTACCGGTTTTGTATGCTGGGGACTCCCATGCAAAATAACATTGAGGAACTCTATCCCATTTTAAGGTTTTTAAGAATCAGACCTTATTGTTTTGAGGACAAGTTCCGCATGGATATTGCTTTGCCATTGAAAAAGCTGTCATCAAAGAATAAATATGATGATTTTGATCGAGAACAACTGATGAAGCGATTACGGGCATTATTGGCGGCGGTAATGTTACGCCGGACAAAAACGTCCAAGATTGATGGTAAACCAATCTTGGAATTGCCCGAAAAACATTTAAAACAGGTTGACATCAAGATGGAAGCCAATGAACAGGAATATTATCGTGAAGTTGAAGCCAAAATCCAAAGAAGTGCTCGGAAACTTTTGGGTCAGAATAAACATAATAGTCTGGATGGGATTTTGGCATTATTGACTCGACTTCGACAAGCGTGTTTACACCTGTTTTTAATTGATATTGGTGAGTACAAACGGGCCAAAACTCAGGGGACCAATATTAGATTTATCCGACCATGGACAACCAGGTTCCCTCAATTGTTTGATCATATCAAGGACATGTCTCCCGCTGCTGTTGGCGTCGTCCAGGAAAAGTGTCTGACTAATGATGATACGGAAGTTACTGATATTCAATGTTTAAATTGTCAAAATTGGTTCACGCCAGGTTACGATTCGTTGGTGATTCATAAAAAGTGTGGCCACATATATTGTGGTGATTGTGTCGAGCTGTTTTTCATTGATCTGGAAACAGCCCTGTACAAATGCCCTCAATGTCATGATAGTGGTGTAACCGCTAATTGCGACGTAAAACAGGATGATTGTATCGATATGAGAATGTGGAGTTTGGTTTGGAGTGAAGAATATACCAAGGAAGATTTCCTCTCCACTTGCGCGATTAATTATCTGAAACAAAAGCTGATTCCTGTCGAGGAAATTATCAAAATGGTGATTGCTGACCATGACGGCAATTTTTATTTGCTGGCCAAGATGAAACTGGCAATTAATATGGTGAAGGACATTTATGAACAATACCCTGGGGAAAAGATTATCATTTTTTCTCAATTTACCACTCTTTTCGACTTATTGAAGCAGAAATTCGATGAACACCAAATTAATTATTTGCGTTATGATGGTCTGATGAGTGTTGATGATAAGAATGATACCGTCAAGAAGTTTTATCAGGATCCTGAGGCCAAGGTGTTGATGTTATCGCTCAAAGCAGGTAACGTGGGGTTGACATTGACGTGTGCTTCTCATATTATCATGATGGACCCATTTTGGAACCCCTATGTGGAAGACCAAGCCATGGATCGGGCCCATCGCATTGGTCAGACGAGAGAAGTTCACGTCCATCGTCTCTTTATTGAGGGGACTGTCGAACTGAGAATTATGGAATTACAAGAACATAAGCGACGTCTTATTGGAGCAGCAATGAGTGAAAGTGGATTACAAACAGTGGCGCGGGCGTCGAAACAAGAAATTGGGTTTTTGTTTGGTTTAAATAGATTGGAAGAGTAGTCCAATGGGGGGTAGGTCATTGGTATTAATATATGGAGTAAAGTGTTGATACGTTGACATCGTGATGTTCAACAATGTCTCTGTAAATGTTAATAAAAGTGTTCACTGTGTGTAGAGCATTTTGCCCTCTAAGTGTTAATAGATTTATTATGCTTATTACAGAGAAAAAGCGCATTGATGTCATCAGCTTAATGTAGACTGAACCTTGTTTGAATTTCGTAGCCAGTCTTCTGGCGTTACCCATTGACTCAAACCTTTCTTCAAAATGATATCGAAATTGGCACCAAACTTCGATAATGACTTGGCTAAATAAATCAATTGAAGTAATAAACTATCAATGTTGCCTTCATTTTCAGGATAAGCTTTGGTTTCAGGAAGGTATTGCGATAATATCCCCACCAACGCCGATGCCACCAGTTGAGAAAATTGAGATGTCAATAACAGATTTGGTTGGTGAGGGAAAAGTGATTGGAGTTGAAATACAGTAGCATAGCCATATTCTCGCAACACCTCCACCACTCGCTTCAAGTAGCCCATTTTATTGGGTAATTTTGTCAATGGCTTCAACAGCGACAATTCTTGCAAAATGAATTTGAAACGACCCTGTAAATAGAGAGCTTGAAGAGTTTCCGGAGTACCAATATCAAGCTTGGTTAAAATTTGCAACATCTTACTCAATTGGTGTTGTTTGACATTGGTGGCCAATAACCTTACCAAACCTTTCACCATTTGGTGTAATTCTTGATCTACTTGATCTTGGATCTGTTTGAATGCCTCAATGGTAGGAAATCTAATAACATATGACTTGACCAACACAGAAATTTCAAGCGCCTCGTGGTAATTACCTTGTTGAACACATAACTTGGCCAAACTGGGTAATTCAAGAATATCAAGAATGGAATCGACATTCTGAAGAATGTTGGAATTATTTTTCACTTGGGTCATTAACTTGTCAACATTGGTGGTTCCAATTTTTGGCCGGGGAAATCGATCCACCACTTCGGAGTAAGTGGTGGTGAGGTTGGTGGTGACCACGGAGACATCTGATTCCAATTGAATAAGTAAATCCCGATGATTACTGGTAAGTTCCCCGAGTTTATCATTGATTTGGCGCTGGTGTTGGTCGAGTTCAGCAATCTCTTCGACCAATGTCCTCAGTTCTGGCATTGCCGTGGAAGTGGTGGTGAAGTTATCGGTGGAAAGAAGGCCATCATTTTCAAGAAGACTCTGAAGAAACGATTGACACTCGGCTGCTTCGCTGGCACTTAGCGGTATTTCATTTAGGGTGTCGAGTAGTAGGGACATGTGTAAGTTTGAAGTGCGCGGTAGTTCGAAGTGATAAGTGTTGGTCAAAAGAAGTAATGTTAGCAACGGGAATGGAATAATATGAAAAATGGAGTTAAAAAAGGACGATAAATCAGAAAGTTGATATACCCAAAAAATACAAAAATGTGACATCGACGAGATTCGAACTCGCGCATCTTACGATAACAGAAACCCCAACTTGGTTGAGAAGATCGCCGAAGCTTTCTTGAGTCTGCCGCCTTAGACCACTCGGCCACAATGCCATCTTGAAAATTTGTGAAACCAACACTTTTATCAATAATTAATATTACTCCATTTGTTCTTTTACATAGTTCCACATTTCATAGCAACTTACGCCAAATCAATCAAATCCTTATGGTATACCGTTTCGTCAAAACTTTTCTTACCATTCCTCTTTAACCAGTTCCTAAGCTCATCTATTTGTTCATAAATGTACATGCTAAATTACCCTAGTCAACTAACTCCGGTAGTCCCCATTAATAGTAACATACTCGTGAGAAAAGTCACAGGTCCAGAATTTGGTCAGGGCATCACCAACGCCAAGATCAATTTCAATCACCAAGTCTTCATCTTGTAAAATCTCCGAGGCCCGTTCTTCATCCACAAGTTCAGGTTCACCATTAACCAATAATCTTAATGGTTCAGAACCGTCCACGGGAATAAACGAGACGTTGGTGTTCTTAGGAATGACCAGATCACTACCAACATCAGCGTAACCAATAGCACAAAGAATCCGACCCCAGTTGGCGTCCTTACCGTACATGGCAGTCTTGAATAACGCCGAGTTCGCAATCAGAAGAGCAATGGTATGAGCGTCTTCAAACAGTTTGGCGTTGTTGACCCGTAATTCGATAAACTTGGTGGCACCTTCACCATCTCTTACCACCAATTGGGCCAATTGCTGAGCAAAGTTGGTTATTTCCGTTTCAAGGGTATCATAAGCAGGAGTACCCACTTCAATCACCTTACCCCCAGCGGCACCGTTGGCAATAGCAACGATGGTGTCATTGGTAGACATATCACCATCGACGGAGATAGCGTTAAACGACCGGTCCACCGAGTAGGTAAGAATTTGTTTCATGGCCAGAGGAGCCACAGGGGCATCAGTTACAAAAAAACCAAGTAAAGTGGCCATATTGGGGCAGATCATCCCGGCACCTTTACAAAGACCCGCCAACCGGTAGGTGGTGCCGTCAATGACAAATTCCTTGGATACAAGTTTAGGGAAAGTGTCAGTGGTACAAATAGCCTTGGCACAGTTCAACCAGTGCTGATGATCGCTACCAAGGTGTTCGAGACCCAAGGTAGGGATACCGGACAAAATGTTGTCAATGGGCAAATTTTGACCAATAACTCCCGTCAGCATCACCAAGGTAGAGTTGGGACCATCTTCAAACACGGCATCGGTGACTTTGACCATATTTTCAGCATCAGTCATGCCCTGGGTACCAGTGACGGCATTGGCATTACCAGAGTTGACAATGATGGAGTTGATCCCATGGTTCTGTTTATCCTTGACAATCTTCAGCGATACTTGTACGGGGGCTGCTTTGAATTTATTCTTGGTAAACACGGCAGCGGCTACCCCATCCTTGGAGTGGGTATTGTGAAGCATGGCCAAATCGAGAGATTTGCCATCTTTTTTGACACCACAATGGATACCACCAACGGAGAATCCTTTAGGGTATACTCCTGAGTCGGGAACAAACCGGGCGGCTTTTGAAAGAGATCTCACAAACCGCATGATAATGAGATGGGTTGGTATGAGTCAAAATTTCGCAGCCGCGAATGTGGGGATGATAAGGAGGAGATCATGGGATAATATAGAAAAACAAAGGAGAACAAATGATTGGAAAGTGGCGTGAGCAGGGGGCGGGTAATTTTTTTTTTGATTTTTAGACAAATTTTGGAGTGGGAAGTTATTGAAGAATGATTGAGTATTGGTTTTGATTAATTATAAAATTTTCTAGCACTAGTAATGATGAACATGCACTACAAAAAATAGTCTTGAGATTAATAGAAATGTTTCGGTTGTTGTAAATTTATAATATCTATCGCGGGTCAGTATAAAACTCTGAGATTGTTAGGCCCACGGATCCACCAAACTTTAGTAGGCATATTAATATTGATAACTTTGACGATGAGGAAATATCGTGAATGTACAAGATTTATCGATTTTAAACTGATGTTTAATCTATGTTCCTGAATAGCGCAAATTGCTCCGGGGGTATCACTAGTGAGAAACTCCAAAGCGTAAATCAATGAGTAAAAGATCAATTCAATTGATACAGATGAATAGAGATAATAACTCATAATAACTCAATTTTGAATAACTTTCATTTTTATCATTGGACACTGGAAGTCTAAGAAATACACCACGGATCTCGCCTTATATGAAATTCTGCTTAACCCCAATTGACGTCGTTCACCAGTATAATCAAAAAACCTATTCGATTAGATAATCCAATTCAACTTAACACATTTCTTTGTTCCATAAAATGTGGTTTACACTAAACGCCATACATCAAGATACTTTAATTTGTCGATTCTTCCAAATGTACGTCTCCTAAACGATAAAACCTACGGCTACTCTCCCAATTAGGTATACCCTGTCCTAAACATTATTGGGGTACCAATTACTCCAGAGGGTCCACTACAATGCAGTTTTATTATGGGATCTAACCTTATTGAGCTTCTTCAATATACTCGTTTTGATATTCTAACATTTCATGACCACTTGTTTAAAAGTTCCAACCACTTGGATACTTTCAGGTTCAACCCTTCTTTAAAAGCTTCTTGAACTTACTCTTCTTTTTCTTTTCTTTTTCTTGAGGTTGAGTTGGAGAGGCCGCCATGGGAGGACGGTAACCAGTCACACTACTGGGTTGAACCCCCAGCTCTTGTTGCAGATAAGAAATACCATTGGTAACCATAGGTTGCTGTGGTTGTTGGGGGAATTGTTGTTGAGGGAATTGTTGTTGAGGGAATTGTTGTTGAGGGGGTGGGTGATTAGAATGAGAATTAAACCCAATGGGCAGTCCCAATTTACCCTTGATACCCTTTTTACTCGGCACTTGCCCTTGGGCCACTGGTTGAGGGGGTGGACTAAATGATGATCTCGCTGTGGGTGATCCCAGCCCTGCTTGACCAGGGAATTGTCCTTGAATCGGCAGGTAGGGTCCATTCAGTCGAGGCAGACCATAAGGACCTTGGGGTTTGGGTTGCAAGTACTCGGGTACTTCCCGGTGACGATTCTTTTGCTTGAAAATATCCAAATCCAAATCGGCGGGCGATTTCACCTTGTCGATTGATTGTAACCCAATTAAGAAATCCCGGGGCTTCAAAATCAGTTCGGAGCCAATGTAAACCTCCTTATTGAGTTCTTCGCCAATTTCATACATCAGTCTCATTTCGGAGTAGGTCATCCCCCCAGCAACATAAACAAAGACCTTCTGTTTGGGGCGCATCGAGGAATTACCGGTGACTCTAGTCGACAGTTGAGCCCAAGATGCCTTGATCCGGTTATTTCTAAGCAGGGTAGGCTGTCCTGTATGGACCAGGTTGACGTTATCATCTTCGAGGGGCTTTTCCCGAAAGTAAGGGAACCAATCTTCATCCAATTGGTGCTTAATGGCCTTTTGCACCACGTTTTTGACCCCGGGACCAAATCGGGATGTATTAAACGTACCTTCATTGGTAATTGTATGAAACATGCGCTTGTCGACTTTTTCGTCGCCCAATTCCTTCTTGACAATGGGGAAGCCAACCTTGTATAAATTAATGAAGCATCTTGAGATGAGGGAAGTAATGTGACGATCATTAACACCAATGAATTTGACCAATTTGATAAAATCCAGTTCGATAAGACCTCCCCGGTATAACCCATAGATCAATACCAATCGCATCTTGTCATTTACCGTCAAGTCTTCTCGAGCCAACAATACGATCAAATCATCATGTAAATGCTTATTGTGCTCTCCTTCAAATGATGTACCTTCAGCGCAACAAGTTTGTTCGAAATCAGCAGCAAACTCCGCCAATTTTCTCAGAGCGTTAAGATCAAGACATTCATCAATGAGAGTCTTGTGCATGGTTAATAACCGTCTTTCTTCATCAAACCCCTTTAAGTTAGCCATGATATAAATCAAATCACTCAGGGTAGTGGCCTTGGACCGATCAACCAACCGCAGGTTATTCTTGATGAGATCATTGATTCGATTAATCACCAACTCCAGCGCTTCAATGATATGCAAATGACGCAAATTAACCCAATCCTCATCGGTTTCATTATCTAACGCCGCTTCATTATCTTTCATTTCTCCCGTTTCGGTTTCCAGTTGGTACTTGTATTTACCCTGGCGCTCCAACAGAGGAACAATATCCATTGCCATGGCTTGATAAGTAAACTCATGCAATAATGGCGAGTACAAGTCGATTGACCGGTCGACAATGAGAAGAATTGATCGGGGACGATCGCCCTGGTTAGTGGGAGGGAAATTGGGATTATTACGAAAGTAATCATCAATTTGTCGTTGGTATTCATCAGCAAGAATCTCAGGTAACCTCAGTGCTGGGTACTGGTTCAGTGGCATCATTTGATCGGGACAATAGAACCGAATCAAGGGCATTTCTTCGGTGAGGACCATAAGATTAACCAAGGCCAGCGCCGCTTTTTTGATTTGCGGAATCACCAATTCACCACAACTTTCATTATAATAGATGGGCATGGAATTGGGAGTGGAATCATCGGTCAAAAATACTCTTGATTCGATGGGGTGCAACGTGGGAGTAGTATAATCGATGCGGCCCTGAAAGTACCGGTCGACCACTTCATTCTTAAGGAATTGATTACCATTAAAGAAATGAAGAACGTCAGGCTCATTACTTGCAAGAAACAACCCAATGCCTCCCTTGTAGCGTTCACACTGAGCATCAGCAACCATGACCTTGAGATTAAATACCAGCTGCTCACAAAAGTAGATAGCCTCCATATACAGATTCTGTTTACGTTGAGCATCAATCTTCTCAATCAGAGTGACAATACGCAACAATTGCTCCTTGGTCATCACTTTGTTGATCACTCTTTCGGTGACATCGTCAAGCACCAACGCATAGAGGCCCCCCTGCTGTTGTACCCGCTTGATCTCATCATGGACGTATTTGTGCTGAAGATGTAAAAGCGATCCGGGATCGTTATTCACCTGAGTTGGGCCCATTGGTGTGGCAAAAGTGGAAAGCAAGTGGTTAGTTGCCAGTTGTTAAACCAAGTTGTCGCATACACGTGACATTCACTCCGAGGACGTCACTGGTGAAAATAAATAAAATTAGTTGAATAGAGATAATAAAGGGGAAGAAGATATTTTGGGGGGGATAAAAAAGAGGTTTACTCGATGGTTTGGTGGTAACTTCGGATAGTTCTCGACGTTTGTGTCACCGGGGTGCCGCGGGTTTTGCGGCATGGAGCTATCACCGAAACTGACCACACGTGAACATTGGTCATGTGATATAGATATTCACGTGACCTTCCCTAATAATTATACAAAACTGGCCCTAGAGTCAATGCCAAGCAATCGACCCAATACATATGTGTTAAGTCCATTCTTACCTAAATCGAGTTGAAATCTCACTGTTTTTTCCACTCCAAGTCAACAACGCGCTCCACGTATCCACATCAGGACCACCATGTTGCAATCAAAACCTCATATAGCAGAAGCTGCACTATACATCGGAGGGTGGTATCTATTTCTGACGGCACTCCTGGTATATAACAAATGGATGTTTGGTGATGAAGGCCTCAATTTTGAATTCCCAATTCTAATTACCCTGATGCACCAATTGGTACTTCTGCTAATTGCGGGAACAGTGTTATTCTTTCGTCCCGATCTCCGCCCCCCTCATGCCCAGGCCAGTTTTAAGAGTATGTTTTCCATGGATATCCATACCTACCTTACCCAGATCGTCCCCTGTTCGCTTGCGCTGGCGGCAGACATTGGTCTTTCCAACGTCCTGCTTCAATTTATCCTGCTCAGTTTGTACACCATGCTCAAGACGCTGTCGTTGGTATTTGTCCTTATTTTTGGTCTCTTATTCCGATTAGAGGAATTCAATTGGCGGTTAGTGGCCATCGTGGGTATCATGCTGGTGTCGGTTGCCATGATGGGCAAACAACCTCAGCTGGGGGAAAAACACGATGCCATTGGCATTGTGTGTATTCTTGTGGCCCTGCTTATGCTGGGGTTACGGTGGTCATTGACCCAGATCCTCCTTAAGCGTAACCATAACCCCTACACTTCCAATGCGTTTTGTACCATTTTCTACGTGCTGCCGGCAATGCTGGTGATATTATTTTTGGTGGGTACAGTGGCCGAAGGATGGGGTACATTTATTGGCGCCAATATTTGGCAAATTAAAGGTACTGCCACCACGGTAATCCTCATGTTGTTACCGGGAGTGTTGGCGTTCATGATGACCTACTGCGAGTTTATGTTGCTCAAGGTGGCCCAGGTATTGACAATGCTGATTGCCGGCATGGTCAAGGAGGTGATAACCATTGTCATTTCCACTATTCTCTTTGGTGACAAATTGAGCTGGCTCAATATCATTGGTTTGGCAGTGACGTTGGCTGATGTAATGTGGTATAATATCTACCGTTTCAATCTGCCCCGTCCCGTGCTTTCCTATGTTGCCGCTGATGCCAATGAAAGTGATGGTGGTGTTGAAATGGACCGGTTGCCATCGGATTAATTATAGAATTATAGACAACAAGAATAATCGATACCCCCCTTGCTATTATTACCTGCAGCGAACTATGCACCCATGATAAAATAACGGTGAGGGTTCGAGGTCACTTTGGTGGCATTTGGTGTTATTATCACGATTCCGCCAGCCTGGGTTGATCACTGACTCCCCTGGCCATCCTTGTCCTCGGCAATCAGGGGTGAGTCGCCACAGAACTGCCCCACTGGCGTCTTCCAGCCGATATTTTCTCAGTCGCCGATGCAATAATTACTGGGCGCGTCGCGCCTTGCAGAATATACGGTGAGGCAGGTGGAAGTAAATTTTAATCACTAGTAATAGTTGCTGAAACACTCATTTTGTTCACCAGTTGCCGTCATCGTCCATCCACCTCGTTGCTGACCGTTGATTTAATCTAATGAAGTCTACAACGCCATTTGCCCTATTGGCGCTGACAATAGGTATGGTTGGAGCGGTATCGATCGAGTCTCGGGACGACACCATCCCAAACCCCCACACCAATCCATTTATCAAGGTGGAACATGCTCCAGCGGGAACGGTATTTATCATTGTGGGAGCGATTCTTGGGGCCATTGTCGTGTTTACCTTGATTTATTATGTCGGCACCTGGATCTATTATAATCGTCGAGCCAAAAACGACATTGAAAAATACCAACGGTACTATTCTGATTCGGAAGTGATGCTGTTGGGAGGGGGTCTGAGTTTCCATACTCTGGCGGGACGGCTGTACCGGGATCTGGTGCTTAAACGAGGTCTGTTGTACATTAGTCCAACCTTGTCACTTAAACTCAAGGGTAACGAATCATTTATCGATATTAATGGACTGACAATCAATGATTCCACCGTCAATGGTCTGACGGTGGATGGTGGGGGCCTGACCATGTACAATACTGACGATAACCCATCGATGCCATTTAATCGTCCCCCTAGTGTAATGCTGAGACAACCACTGCTGATGAGTACCAATGCCGTGTCTTTGTATCATGACCCTAATTTATACCAAGGTGATGTTCTGGCACTTTATGGTCTGCAATACTTTAATCTGATGATGAAGCCCCGGTCATCATCGGCATCCCTCCTTCGTAAACCAAGCGGTGAATGGCTGGAGTTGGCCATTGATCCTAGTGGTGAAGAGAAACGATATTCTTCACAATTTTTAGATGACATTTATGATCATGGTGCTAATTCATTGGAAGTTCCTCGACAACGAACCTCGTTGACGTTGGAACTGGCGGGAGCGGCTCCTAAACTGAAACCAAATAAGAGAAGTTCACAAATTCTCGATGACTTATTGGCGGGGAAGACATCAAGGCCGCCGTCGATGGTATTGGATGATCTTCTACAAAGCATGAGTGGTGAGGATGAAGTGGTTCATCCCAGCCAAAAAAATCAAAACGAACAAACCGAACAAACCGATAATTAACTAATACACGCTAACTGAAATTGACCCGTGTTTGACTAATGTTAGACACGCGTAAAATTAACGCGTGGTCCCTTGCAATGCAGGTAATATGCCGAAACTAGCGAACGCATGGTGATGGAATTACCGAAATACAAAAGGTTCACTAACATGGGTCATTACCAAGGTGGTGTACTTGACCACGTGATTAAGTTCAAGTCACATGACCTTCATTTTTCATACATTAGCAGTCCACTAAGACTAACCAATCACCTCACAGTATGCATCCGAATGTATCGAGTCCTGTAATCGAACCCGTAGAAACTTCCTTCAACCAAGTTACCTCTCAATTGTCCCCGTTGAATTAATCTATCGCTCAATGTATCATGAGCTCATATGTTTGTCACGATAAATCCACGTGATCACCCTTCCGCTAACCTAGCCAATTGTCGCAATCGACTTCCCACCAATACCACCATCCCCTCAAAATGATGATTGGCACCAGAACCACTATTATTAGATCGCTCAGAACCACCACACGCCTTATGGCCAAGGGTGACCGCTCAACCATTGACCTGTACCGTCTTCCCTCGCAAACCTCGATCAACGACTGGGAGTTCAAATATGACTATGTCCCCAAGGTGGCCACCCCAAAGACGCCAGCGGTAACCAGAGACGCTGTTAAGAACCAAATTGCTGAAGACAAGGTTAAACAAGTAGAACGGGAGATCTTTGCTAAGGAAGCCAACCAATCGACGCTACTGGAAGGATCAGGGGCCACCGTGGTCCATGGCGGTGAACACGTCCACCAAACTCCCGTCAACGATAATGATGATGTTGGTGCCTCCACTCCAATTGATACTAATCGGGTTGGCGGAGACAATGGTGCTGCTAAAAAGTCAAATAGTCAGTATGTCCAATCACTGCTCAACCCCAATTTGAATAATCCCGAGGTGGTAAACTTGGGGGCCGATAACGTTGTTGACCATAAGACCCAAGATGTTCAACAAGCTCAAGTGGTTGATGACTTGGAACATGATAACTTGAAGAATGCCGGCCAACTGAGCTCGTCGGCGGCCCCAACCAAGTCGACGTCGCCAGTAATGGTCACGGCGTTGAGTTTAGTTGGTCTTGGTGGTATCTACTACTTTTTCTCCAGTGATGACAAAAAGGCCTCCAAGTAATATGTGCATAGTAATACAGGGATTGATAGATAGAGATCTCTTATGGTGGGGTCGATCGAGGGTAACAAATTGTGAGCACCGACCACACGTGCCACCACACGTGTATCATCACTGTCACGATACAATTCATCGCTTTCATTAATGCTATGTACAAATTCTATTCAATTAAATTACCTAAGCGTACTGTCTGGCAGCATCTTGACAGGCCTTCAATTGTTGCAAATAGTAATCACACACTTGCATGTTGCCATCATTGTCTTCGAGACACTTGGTGAACATTCTAGCGTCAACTTCACAAGCTCTACCTTGGGTTTGTTGTTGGGCAACGGGGGCAGCAGCGGCCACTTGTTGTTCAGCAGCGGGAGCAGGAGCGGAGGACCCACCAAACATACCGGTGAGACCAGCACCAAGGGTGTGACCAACCGCCGAACCAACGGCAACCCCAGCGGCAGTCAGGGCCATTTGACCAAATAACCCGGGACCTTGGGACACGGGGGCAGCAGCCACGGGAGGGGCAGGATGAGCAGAAGGGTAACTGGGAGCAGCAGCCACGGGAGCGGCGGCGGTGTGGGCCAGTCTAGTTTGAGTTCTGGGGGCAGGAGCCGATCTTCTTTGTCTGGGCATAATTGTTGAGAGATGAGAGCGAAGTCGGTGTCTTAAATATTTCACCTCTATGCAGGGTTTTGTTTATATGCAGTAGTGGCAAATCGAGTTTGAGCGTCGAAGTGAGTCGAACTTCCGGGCGTCACCCCAAATGGGAACAAGTCCGAGGCGTAGCCTTGGGGAAGTCCAAATGACCTAGGCACTGCTGGTGGCACTAGCCCTGAACCCCTCGGAAATTGACTTTATCTGACGTAAACCCATCCACCCATCAACCACCATTCGCTCCCCCCCTCCAATTCCGAACCAACCGAATCTCCCGTACCCCCCCGGAAGTGCGAGGCCCACCAAATGTGGGGTTGATTTGATAAAACCTCTCGTTGATTGGCCATTTTACTTAACCATCATCACCATTATCTCTTCTACCGCTTTTTCATGTTCAAGTCTCTAACATCACGAATAATTGCCCTCCGTCCGGGCAATTGGCCAGGAAACTTTTCCTGCATATCCTGTAAGGCTGTTATCTTCTGATTTATAGCCAACATTTCTAACATCACCCCCCCACCCCACCCCAATGGATACGTCTCACTTGGATAGAGCGGAAGAGCTGCCCCACCCGTCGCTTGTGGGGTCATCGATACGTCTGGCTGACGATCTGGCCCACAACAACTACATTCACCCCGAAAAGGGCCGGCCCCTGCTGAGGGCACCACCGGCGACGAGGAGGGAGTTGGCCCGGGGGGTGCTGATTGCCGACTTGGCGGAAGAAGGGGCATTGATGGGTGATAGTGAGTATCAATTCATTGGTCCCAAGGGTGAAGTGACATCCACCGCTGCAGTGGATGGTCTTTCCGAAGATATTCCTCTTACCAAACAGGTGGAAGCATTGGCGATCAATCTCCAAAAGAACCGGTTAAACCTGGAACACCGCGAGTTCAAGCCGTCGGAGGTGGTGCCGGCTCCCGTTGGTGGCAATGACAATTATTCCACTCCCAACTTGTCCCAGTACCAGTTGGATAACAATATTGTTGACCATCTGCTGTTTATGACCAGTGTTCTGTCTCATGATAATCCGTCGCAGCTTCCTGGCTATGACCACCAAAGTCAACCCCAGGTGTCGGCGAGATTACCCCCAGTGGTGACTCCTCAGGTTCGGGTCGATGACACGGCCCCGGCGGGCAATGGTGGTCTCCATGACCCTTACTTCCATACTGACCGGGATACCTCTCGGTCTCGAGGCAGTGAACGGGATCGGTCGGCGGCTGCCAAGGACCGGTCAAGACTGGCGCTGAGACTGACTAATCAACCCCATTTGGCCCGTGGTGATAACTACAAGTATATTCATGCCGATGCTCCTTCTGGCTATGAACTTCCTGCTGGTCTCGAACGTACCACCGAAGAGGATGAGGAAGATGGTCGGATCACTAGACAAGGTAAGCGCACCATGTCGGAAAAGATTCAACGGGCGGAACAAGGCACAGTGCCGCTTGCCGCTGCGGAAGCCGCTTCCGTCAACCACGGATTGGTCACTACTGGTGATTATACCAATTTTGACGTTGATCGTAATTGTGATGATCAAGATGTGCGCAAGCTCAATGCCCAACGGGAATTGGCGCTGGCGCTGTACTTACGTCTGATTTCGAGATCTAGATCGAGACCGGCTAGTGCCAGAAGAGATGTGCTTAAGGATGAAGCTGATCCTGCTGAGCTTTATCGGGAAGGGGCATTGGTTAATGACGATGGCTACCTGAATTTAGGCAATTGATGGGGTAGTTTTATAGAAATATATGTTGATCCCATTCTTTTGTTGCATTGTAAATTTCGACGTTTACTGGTTTTCAACCAATTAGTTTTTGCGTTACTTTCGTTGGATGGAGCCATGGATATCGGACACTTTCGGGATAAAATGATAATTTTTGAGCACCCCCCTCAACGTCCAGCATGACTCGGCATGCTGTCAAAAATATCGTCCCTTTTTCCCTTAGTTTTTAATGCATCGGCGCAGAAATGACCCTAAGTAATAGGCTGCAAACGTTTTAGGGCATTAGTGTTTATTCAAGCAAGCAAATATACGTTTAATCGTTGCAATTAACAAAAACACAAAGGTTCTATATACTTTTTGACTTGACGTCTCCATTGAATGAGAAGTACAACCTACGACCAAAAATTGGCAATGCGTCTCATAATTAAAATTTATGTAGATATATGCTGCCATTGCATGTCATACCTTAACCTATCTGCCTTAATTACACGTTATAGTTGCAAGTAATCATTTACATAGCAAATATTACTATCAACTGCTATACTACAGTTTGTCCTCATACTCTAGCCACCATTATATGAACAATAAATATATCTCATAACCACACCTACTTACAAAACGCGGAAATTTCTTTTTCAAGGAATGGGGCAGTGGCTCAACGGTAGAGCTTTCGACTCCAGATCGAAGGGTTGCAGGTTCAAATCCTGTCTGCCTCAATTTCCTTTTCTTTTTTATCCGTTTGCATCCACCTCAACCCAATCTTCAAATTCTACACGTCTTCATTACCTTGTTCATTACTAATTTGCTTTTTTCATCAAGTTCTTACTCTTGTTCAAAAACTTTTTACCAAAACTTCTCGCAGCAGGTGCCGCCGCCAAAACACTCTCTTTGACATCACCAATCACTTGCTTGGCTTGAATCGAATTATGACGACGAATATCCAAGTGAGTAGCATTCTGATAAGCTTCAGTGGCAATACGTCCATTGGTCATGGTGGGTTCATCCGCTTGTTTAAGTGCAACTTGCATCCACGTTCTCAACCCCGAATCATAATTGCGTTCAGCTTCAATAGCCAATTTCAAATTGGCAATTTTGTCTCGTGGTTGACCATTCAGCATGATTTGTTTCCAATCCAGTACGGGGTAGGGTGCTGGTGTAAAGAGGACTTGTGACCGGTCCCCTCCAGTAGATGGCATCGACGATGACAGGGGAATGGTTTGGGCCATCAGTGCAAGTACAGGGGTACCAGGAATGGTCACTGAGCCATGGCGAGAATGTCCCTGGATCACAGTATCAGTCAGTTTCTGAGTCACTTGAGTAGCTTGAGTAGCAGACAGTTCCAGACGATCCCTTGGAGTATTTGTTTCATCAACTTCGGGGAGTAAGCTCGAGTACCGTTGTTTGTTTGGTTCACCATCAAGTAAGCTTGAATACTTTTGTGGCTCTTCACTAATATCGTCCATCAGTGGGTTAGGGGTGAGCTTTTCTTCTTGGAACACTTGCTTGGACGGTGGCTTGTTAAAAACAGACAGCATCCCAGTGTGCACTGTATCCAATGATTTTCTTGAATCCAATCGTTCGTCATCACTGTCGCTGTCAAATTCATTCTCTTCAATTCTCGGCATGGCGACATCAATAGTTTCTGGAATCAGCAGCACATCCAGAGGCATTCTAGTCGACCCTTCTTGAGTAAACTTGGAGTAGTTGGCTTCATTAAACACCGATGCTTCATCTTCAGCGGTATTTTCATTGATGAATTTGTCTCTAAAGTTCAGAGTATTGGGCTTCCATTGACCAAACCCTCCCAAAGTTTGTGCCAGTGACCGACGAGAATCAATGCCAGGACGGGTAGGCGGCGCCATGCTTGGTTCGTCTTGGTCCTTGGGGCGACGGAACTCTCCTTCGTCATTTTCCCGAAACGATGCATCCAGCAGCCCAACCAGGGCCACATCACCAGTACCTCGTTTGCGAGGTTCAGCAAATTCTTCCTTGCGCTCACTTAACGACGACTTGGACCCATTATCATCCAAGTAGTTGCTCACAGCATCAGCAATACTAGTATAATCCATCGAAACCAATGCTTGTCTTGGATGAGGTGGTTTCCGCACCAGAGTCCGTCTATCACTCAAGGTACGAACAAACTCTTCGTGCATCACCTCCAGTTGGCTTGGGGACAATGGTGTGATTGGCAGAGCCGGCTTCAGGGGCTCATCGTTGAACTCATCACTCAAATACTTGGCAAATGAACTGCCAAAGTCACTGGTGTCGAATTCAGGAAGTTTGGTGCTGTTATCGGATGTTTCTCGTTTAGCAAGTCTCACGGGTTCAGGGAGTTTGGTACTGTCTTTGGAAACAACTCTGACAGTAGTAGGTTTGGTACTGTCTTTGGAGACAACTCTGATAGTAGTAGGTTTGGTGGTTTCTTCAGAGGTAAGTCTCAGTGATCCATAAAGTTTGCTAATATCTTCAGAAACTTCTCGGTTTCTGGGAACACTGCCGTCAACACTATTGGAATGGAACCATTCAGTATCCAGATCAATGGTGGGATTATCTTTTTGGGGTAATCTCACCGGTTCAGGAAGTTCGGTATCAACAGCATTAATTGATTCTTCTTCAAGTCCAAGATCTCCATAAGAAACATTTTCTATATCTTGCATGAGGTTATCAAGCATGGAAGTATCCACCGGCTTTCTTGCCTTTTGGTTTTCTCTAATTTTAGTGATATTGAGGTCCTTTACTGGTGACTCGATTTCTCTCGGGGACTCGGTTTGGTGATGCCCTTGGTTAAGGTCATGGTGAGGATCTTCAGCAACAGCCACCATCGACCGAACTGGTGGCACCGTTTTATCCCCCTCTTCATTATCACTTTCATCCTCATCACTTTGAGCACCCCAGTGGTCCAGATCCAGTGAATCATCATCATTATCAATTGATAAAATCAATGCGGGGGGTTTGGGTGATGATGAGCCACCCGATGGCTCTCTGATTGACTTGGTATTGATTTCATCAACTACTGCCGCAGCAGCAACTGGCAGGTAATGAGTAGCTGGTCCGTGGTCGCCAGATGTATTGGTAATGTAGTTGTCAATATGCTCCAGAAACAGGGCTTCTTCTTCCAGCAGATCCTGGTTAAGATCATGATGAATAGTGGGCTCATTGTAGTGATGATGAGAATCAACGGGTTCATTGGGCTCCTTGGGCTCAGTATAGTCATTATAGTGATGCTGATGATCATAATCGTCATTGTCAGACTGGTAAGGATTCGACAGTTCATGGCTATTGGCCTTCTTTTCTTCATATTCCTCTTCTTCCTCTTCAGTAATAGCACTGCTATCACATTCATGACTTGGTTCTTGGTAATCAGTATACTTGCCCGTATGTTCATGATTTGGTTTAACATCAGGGTCTCCCCAATTGTCAGTATCCATCAGTTTATCAAAATCATGGTCAATCACAAACAGCGGAGCCGTTGGAATGGGAGCAGGTGCAATCACCGGAGCCTTTTCCAAAGTAGGGGTATGTTGAGGGGTCCCCCATTCATTGGACTCGACATTCTTATCAAAATCATGATTAATGACAAACAGTGGAATTGGCGGCGGCGCTGAAATTTGTGCATCCACCCGTTGGGCGATGGGACTATCAGGATCAGCGAGAATCATCTCTTCCTCCAATTTATTGGGATCAATAAGTAAACTCTTGCGCTTATTTGGAGAAGCCACATTCAATGTATGCTCCACTTGGATGGAATCGTCACTGTCATAACTATCTTCTTCTGGTTCATTGTGAGCTGGTTCATTGTGGGCCGGTATTCTTTGAACAAATTGTGATTCCAGTTGCAGAGGAGTATTGGTGGCATCAGGCTCATCGAACGGTTTGGGCGCCTTGCGAGATTTTGTCTTTGGTCTTGGTGGCGTCGCTTGAGTCGGGGGAGTGGTCACATGACTGTCTTCATCGTCTTCATCATCCAGTTGGTCGGGGTCATCGATGGATAACACCAATGGGTTAATTGCCGGGGGGGGAGTTGCCGGAGTGGCCACTCCATGAACAGGTTCAACTTCTTCTTCTTCCTTTTCATTAATTGCTTCTTCATGAAACTCGGGATGGGTGGATTCGGCCCCACCATAATGGTGGCCACCAAAGTGGTGGGAATGATCCGGTTCCACCGATTCTTCATCCTCCTCATTGAGATGTTCAAGGGGATTGTCGTCATATTCATCACCCCAATCGTCATAACTGGGAACCTCTGTGGCCCATCTGGTGGAGTTGGCCCTCCCAAATTGGTCCCCCATGATGAATTGCGTAGTGGGGCGTCAGATCTCAAGAACTGCTGGATCAGTGCGACAGGGCTGTGAGGTACACAGAGTGACGTTGAAAAAAAGTGCGGAGGGAGAGGCTGAGGCCACCACAAAATTGGGGTGATTGGACCTTTTTATATAGTTGAGGAGCAAGGGGGTGTTTACATTCTCCGACTATGTTTATTGACACTTCAATGTTTACATAATAAATTGAATGTTCATATCCTGGGGATGCGAACAACTAAGTTGGGGCTTTTGCGAGTACTTGGCTTGTAATAACGACCGCATGTTATTCAATAACGACAAGTACAGCTGGTTGGGTTGTTGATTCAACGATGTAATAAATGACCACGACATCGCCCCCGTCAGCTGACCATTTTCTTTGGCATCAGCTGAGGTTTGGTCATCCTTACATCCCGAAATAGAAATGACATCGGCGGGAGAAAACTTTTGTTGAATGGTCCGTTCACGGTCAGAATCCGATTGACGGTTCATTGCCTTTTTAAATAATCCTCCCACGGCACCAATTGCCCCACCCAAATCGCCTCGAGCGTAGTCAAACACCGCCATGGCTGCGTCCTTACCGTAATCCTTGAGCATATTGGGTTCCTTGACCACCCCCTTGGTGGAATAGACGTAGGGCAAATCAAGAGCAGTACCCGAGTGACAAGAATCAAACAATGCCGTCAATCTGCACCCAGGAGGCAATGACCGGACCATGATGCTGTGCATGTCATCATCAACAATGTGGCCAGCTCTTTCAAAATCCAAGGGATAAATCACTTCATCGTAACCTTCATCTTCATCGCCATCCAAGTCCTTGGTGACACCACCATGACCAGAATAATGGAACACGAGCGAATCGTTGGGCCGAGCATCTTTAACTAACCATTGCATGGCTCTGATAATGTTGTCTCTGGTGGGGATCTTGGCCTGAGTTCTTTGGTCATCAGTTAAAATCACCATATCATCGTAGGAGTAACCCCACCGTTCATTCAAAAACCGCAGCATATTCTTTACATCATTGATACACCCGTGTAATTCATTATTGGTACCCATGTAGTTAATACCGACAAGCAATGCCTTTTTCTTACCCTGACAATTGGAGTATTGGAACGACATGTTGGAGTTTTGGCCAAACAGTTGTTGTCCTTCGGGGGGTCTGTACATTTGGTCGTTGCCTCTGGAGCCATAGTTTTGGCCTCCTTGTGGGCCTCCATGTTGTTGGTACCCTCCTTGCTGTTGATACCCACCTTGCTGGTATCCACCCTGGTAGCCTTGGCCAGGAGGGGGGCCAGGAGGGGGGCCACCATACCCTTGAGGTGGCCCATATCCTTGAGGTGGCCCATATCCTTGAGGTGGCCCATACCCTTGAGGTGGGGGAGGTCCCCATTGGCCTTGTGGAGGCCCGCCATAACCATTGTAACCGTAAGACATAGTTGTTCTCAGGATATGGGAGTATCGTTGATATAATCCACTCACGAGGATATGCAGGAACAACGACGCCTCCTTGGCACCTGACAGGAGACATGAATAGTATCAACGATGGTTAATGGAGTTAATTTTTATTTTGAGGATCAAGTGGTTAATTTAATCATATAGTGATTTTGTTGATTTGGTTAATTTTCTCGTATTTTGGAAATTTCGATATCTGCACCGAAAATTTTTGACAAGTTTAACTTGCTTTGTGTTTGAATTGAGCGATGTTGGCCCTAAGGGACTATTTGGTTTGTGACCAATCTACGGGTCCAACAAGCTATTTATTCACTATCTTTCATATGTTTTAAGGATCTAGCGAGGTAATAATCGAGAATTTGATTAATTTTAGATTAGCATCAAAATCTTCGAATTGGAAAAGTATCAATTGGGAGATGGTTATAGAACGAACTGGGTGTAGAATAGACAACAACCCATCCATAGTTAATATCGTCTAGGTTCCGTTAACTACACTGGGGTACCTGACTGAGAATGACTATGGTCCAGTGCTTTGCACCAATATCATTCTGAAAGCCCTTCAAGGTTTGTGACCAATATAACGATCCAACCAAATGTTTACTACTGATTCCCATTTCTTTCTTATTATTTGATTGGGAAAGATTTGCGAATTTGATTATTCTAAATTCATCTCTGAATTCTTCGAAATAGACAATGGTCAAGCCGGTGGTGATTTAAATGCATCCTGAGTGTATAAAATGGTAACGTACCCCATTCTATGTATGTTTTTCATTCCTGGGGACCTTATTGATAATATTGGCATTTTCAATCAAAACAACACAATGATGTAACCTTGACCATCGAACACCCCGGTTTGACGTCATTCTCTGATCCAAACAGTGATTTATCAACTAACAATCATTCTACTTCTCTAGCACCTACTGAGGAAAGTTTAGTGAGGCCATATCAACAAATCTAAATTCAAAATTATAGTCCTCGACATATGATATTAAAGTACAAAAAAGTAGCACCTCCGTTTACATTTGGTGTCACTCCGTGCTGGGGCCAGTACCTGACATTTTTGGTCACCACGATTCGACGGGGACGTTTAATCAACGACCGCCCCCCCC
>JAKTSK010000031.1:0-147663 GCA_030580155.1 Diutina siamensis
GAGAGCTATTGCATTGACATCCTCAAGGTTGAGTAAATGGACATGAATTAATGTCAATTGGCGCATAGGTATAACTATGGCTACTATTGATGGTTGTTTAAGAAGTGATTCTATGTTTACCACCATCAATTAATGTGCTCTGATGCTTGTCCATGTCATGTGATTACTATGAGCCGCCATTATGGAAAGATTAGCCCATGACTTAACCCCTGGTTTGACCAAGAATCTAGCCTCTTAAACAATGAGTGCCATGATCACTGGTCCATTTCGTAGTCCATCATTACAATATGTCGCTACCATAACAGGTGAATTTAAACACCATTATACCCATTATATTAATACACTAATCAATGACATTATCTTTCTTGTATATTCCTAATATTCTCTATTCATCCCTTGTCTATTCATCCCTTTGCTATTTCCATCTCTTTTCCTGGTTGCGGTGCCCTGCTCCTCATTTGACATAAATTCAACACATCCCCACCATTCCCAATTTTCACAACTCTCCGCCTCCGTTACCATCACGACAGCTTCCGCGCTACCTCACACTCATCAGGAATCTCTCATATTTCCCCTATTTTCCCCGATTTTCAAATTTCCCCCCTTCCCCTTCTCACCCACCTCCATGGACAATCTCTCCCGGTTCAAATTCACCCGCCAACTCTCCAACAATACTGAAACCAAACTGTTGGTGCTTTTGGGGACCATTGACAATGCCGATGCCATTGTTCGCATTGAAAAGACTGCCATTGCTGATGATTCCCCCAACCTTTCCGAGCTCATTGACCGATCTCAATTGATCCAAAATAATGATATTTACTATTGGGCCAATGCCCACTTGAATGAAGAGTATGGCGCCAAGATTGACTTGATTTACCCGTGTACTCCCACCCATATCCAAAAGTACGATACCCAACGATTCCATATGGTTACGGAAACTGCCAGCGCTTATAATCAGTGGGCGGTACCCTATATTAAAAGTCAGCAGGGCGATCGCATCAAGTGGGTGTATAACATCTTATTTGAGGGTAAGGAGCTGGAGACGTTTGTTTACCATGACCGTGATCCAACCACTGGGTTTGTGTTGTTGCCAGATATGAAGTGGGATAACCATACCCTTGATTCGCTCTATTTGGTGGTGATTGTAAATCGTAAGGATATTGGATGTATTCGAGACTTGAAGGGAACCGATGCCTCATGGTTGGCTCTGATTAAACTGACGGTACAAGAGGTGACAAAGAAGGTTTATGGAGTTGATGGCGACCAATTGAGATTATATGTTCATTACCAGCCGTCCTACTACCATTTCCATATTCATGTGGTTATCTTGGGTCACCAGGGACTTGGGTTTGGTAATACTGTGGGCAAGGCGATTCTTTTGGATGATATCATTAACAACTTGACTATCAAGCTGGATTATTACCAAACGGTGCCGTTGACATATCTTCTTGGCGAAAACCACGGACTCTGGAAGGATCCAAATTACCAAAAGGCTGTGGCCAACTGACTGCTTTATTTTGCAATTATCAATAATATCTAATGGAAAAAAAAAACATTTATTTTTCTTTCATTTACTCTTTCACTCACAAATCCCCATCACTTGGACATCTGAACTTTTCCGGTTTATGAGTTCTTAATAAATCCATCATCTGTTATAAAGGGTTTGCAGAACCAGCCAACCCATCCAGGGCGTGTAGCTCAGTTGGTAGAGCGTTCGCTTAGCATGCGAAAGGTCTTGGGTTCGATTCCCAACTCGTCCAATATTTTTTCACTTTTTTAAGCTACCAGTGTTGTGGTGGATTTTGAACTCGTCCAGTGTATTTATTCTTTACTTTCCCTCTTGCAATGGCCTGTGCGAAACCACCCTCCCGATACAAATGATTGATTCAATTTTGCACCAGCGAACATCAAACCAGCATTATCCAGCAGTTTGGAACCATTTCCAATATTTGGGTTGATGATTTGGTTAGTATAGGGTTATTTAGTCAGTATTGAAGGAGAGCACCTCTTATAATAAGTGCAGTCAATGTATTTCTAAAAAGGAAACGATCATATTTCTACGACCAAAAATCCAAAATCAAAATATCCCAACACAATGTTTATCCTCTGAACATTGACCCAAGGCCACATTAACCCATTGTATCGAGTAGACCTTACTTGAATTATAGGCATAGATAAGAACGTATCCCCCACCTTCTCTTCCTTCAACCTTGAAACCAAGTTGCTGGCCTTGGAATAGATGACCGGTCCTGGCGTCTTATTGACATTTCAAAAGCTAAAAACATTGCACCATGGTGACTAGCATATTATTAGTTCTTTTCGGGACTTCACGTATCCCAGCAAGCCATTCTAACAATCCCGCCATTCATGAAGTTGCCCATCGACTGGAGTGCTGTAGGCTCAATTCATTTTCACTAATTCGTTTTTATTTAAGTCCTTTTTCTCTGAACATTTTTACTCGTTGTTAACTTCTGACGTTTACTGTAATGCTAATAATTAAATTCGCTGCTGGCATCGCGGACAGCCATTTTGGCCATCCGTAACATTTTTGCTCTCGAATCCTCCTTAGGCAGCTTTCTTTTGCTAGTACCCGAGCCAGGGTCACCTCCCAATTGTTTGGGAGTCTCCCGCAACCCAAACAGTTTGGCCAAGTGACCTAAATGAAGCTTCTTAACGTTAAAGTACAGCTTTTCCAGGTTCAAATGAGTAGTGTAGGCCCGAATATGGGAGGTGAATCCCTTGACCGCCATTTCCTTGGCTGGTTCGTCCTCGAGCAAGTTACGTTCGACGTCCAAGTGCCAGGTGGTGGCATGGGTATCCCAGTTGTCCTTCTTTTTGCCTTCGCCAAACTCCTTAACAATGTCCTTATAATCGACAATGGAGAGCTGCTTGTGGACTGTGTTGAGCTTTTCAACGTAGCCTTCTTCGGTGGGCAAGAGAAAGAGAGTGGCGTTACCGTCGTTACCCACCCGGGCCGATCTCCCAATCCGATGCAAATGGTCTTCAATGGTAAATGGAGGATCGTACTCAATCACCGAGGTGATGGAGGGGATATCTAACCCTCTGGCGGCAACGTCAGTACAGAAGAGAATGGCTGGCAGCGAACACTTGATGAACGCCAGCAATGTCAGCAGTCTGACGGGTTGGGACAATGACCCATGAAGCTTAAACACATTGGCGTCGCTTAAAAACGGCAGGGTCAACCCAGGGGTATCGACGGTGGCATCTTCGTTATCCTTGGTTGGTTTGGGCAACTTGACGGTGCGCCCATCCTTGGTAAAGATGTTAAAGTGAAAGTCGACCGAATCAGAACACAGCAAGAATACAATGATCCGGGCCAGCGCTGACATTTGCAGCTTGAGTTTTGCCGCCAATGTCACCAATCGGAGCTTGGCGGGGGTCACCACTACCTCTTGAAACAATTGGTCGGGAGCCCGTTGCAATTGATCAGTAGTAGTTGACTCTTTGGCATCCACCGACACCATTTCAGGGTTGGAGAGAACAATGTTACCCAACGTCATCACCTTGCCGTGCATTGTTGCAGAACACAACACATTAGTCCGTTGTCGAGGTAACCCCGGCCAATCACCAAAGTTTTGGTCGAGTTTGATCTTGTCGGTGATTTTTTTGATGGTTTCTTCAAATCCCAATTCCATCAACTTGTCGCCCTCATCAAGCACCAACCAGCGGAGCTCCGACGTGGAAAACAGTTTGGTATTGTCGATATGGTCGGCGAGCCGCCCTGGCGTCGCCACAAGCACGTTGACCCCTTTACGTAACCGGGCCTTTTCTGATTTTTTCTTTTCCCCACCAATGACGATGCCAGGGACAAGATAATGGCACACTTTGTTGACGCTTTCAAGCACTTGGAAGATTTGGTGAGCCAATTCCCGAGTAGGGGTCAAGATGATAGCAAACACCCCCAGTTCTCGGTTGATTTTATTCTCCAGTTGCATTAATTGGTGCAAGATGGGCAACACGAACGATAGTGTTTTACCCGATCCGGTTTGGGCCTTGATTAAGAGATCCTGGTTGGCAGCTACCATCCGTGGGATCACTAATTGTTGTACTCTAGTGGGATGGTTAAAGTTGAGGGCACTCAAGTGGGATACCAACCGCTCGTTGAGGCCAAGATCATTGAAATCGGCCAGCAACGGAGCATTGGTGGCAGCATACTTTATCGTGGCCAGCTTTGGTGCCAATTTCGATGATTCAGCGCTGGTAAAAAGCGATGACACGTAGGTATTGCCCTTGCCTTCCAGGCCCCGGCCTTCGGCGTACTTCAGTTTAGGACCCCCGAGTCTGGGACCCAAATGATCGGTGCCCTTTGGCTTGGGTTTAGACTTCCCATCGCTCTTTGGCCGGCTCCGGGGGGCAACTTCGACGTTATTGGCACCGCTTCGGTCCTTGGGCACCAACTTTCGTCCTTCGAGCTCAAACTGGCGCTTTCGGCGCTCGGTCCACCGACCACCCACAACCTTGGGTACCTTGGCTGCTACCGGGGTATCCAGAGCAGCGGCAAAGTTGAGGAGCATACCATCGTCTTCCATTGTGATATAGGAAATAGGTGATGGATGATGGATCTATGCGATGAGATGCGGCTGAGATGACTTGCCTATTTGGTGCGTGAGACTTTACCTTTCCTTTCCTCTAGTATTACTATAACGATGCTATTTGATTAGTGATCATATCAATGTAATCAGATTTGGTAGTTTCTGTCACAAGAACGTCAGCGGCTGGTTCAGGAAGCTTTTCTTCATCAGTTTTCCCCTTCCAACTCAACCCAGTCCAGTCCTCTTCATCAAACTTTTTAATGTAGCGTAACGCTTCGCCTAACGCCCCGTTGTAGCCATCAGCATTCAAGTTTTGTGTGTTGACCTTGGCAGCAGTTTGTAAGATTTGCATTTGCTGGGGTTTGGTCGATGGTTCCACTTCCTTGCGTTGAGCAGCCATTGCTGCCTTGTCGACATCATCGACATAGTTAAATCTTGGTCTTAATTGTACTGTTGACAGCACTGGAGTCATCACCACCTTGCCGTTGGTCACCTGACATATAAATAAATCCAGGGTGGGATCCATCACTCCCTCTAAAGTTTGTTCACCGATCATTTCTCCCCATTCTTCGGTCTTGTTGACATTAAAGAATCGGGTTGTTTCCAACGGTTGCTTTATTTGAAGATAATTCAGCTCCATCTTGATGGCGGGCTTGATTTGACTTGGTAACTCTCGCAGTTTTAGCCGTCCAGGGAATTGTAAGATGTGATAGGAGCCATCAGTGATGGAGGTATTGAGAAACACGGGTATGGTATTAAGGACGGGGTCGTCTGGGTCCTCAGGGCCACTTGAAGTGTAAGTGGTGGGTAGTTGTGATTTGGTGATTGGTTCTGGCTTGGGGGATACCTCCACTGTTTCCACATGGTCGATGCCTTCATCGATCTCCATGGGAACAGAGTCCATGGGTTCTTCCTTGACCACAATCTCTTGTTCTTCTTCTTCGACGAATAACCCTCCTGCCATGATGTAGTGGTCTAGGTGAGATGGTACTGGTACACTAAAAGATCGAGATGCTCCACGTGACTAGCGCGTGGTAGTAACAGATGGGGAGGCTAATGGTGATGATTTCAAGTGATCTCTTGCAAACTTTTGTGGTCTTTTATGATCTTTTTTACGTCCTATATGATGGTCCTTCCATCTAATCAATGCTTTGTCTATTTTTTTCATCTTTGTGTGGCTGCTTTTAGTGATCTTTAGATGATTGATTTTACCTCTTATGGAGCATTTATTATAATTATTTAATCGATGACCTAAACCGTCACTTTTAATTGTCTCTCCTTCTCCCTTCCCCCGCCATCATCCCCCACCACTATTTCAACCACTTCATCAAGCCGCACTCGCTGTCCATCTCTACAACCACTATAATTACCTTACTCAACGATGTCCGAATACAACATCAAAGACACCTATCTCCAGTTCCTAGCTGAGGATCCAGAAATGACCATGCCCATTGCTGCCATCGAATCTCTTGTCACCATGATCAGAGACAGACAACCCCAGACATCGCTGGAACTTATCAATTTGGTCAAAGTCAATATCGACACTTTAAAGCGGCTGATTGAAAACTCCATCTCTCTTTCAGCTGGGTGTGATTTGTTTATGCGGTTTGTCCTTAGAAATACCAACTTGTACTCTGACTGGGACTCTTGTCGGTCCAATTTGGTTGAAAACGGTGAATTGTTCGTACAGAGGGCCAAAGAAAGTCGGGCCAAGCTTGCCAAGTACGGGGTGCGGTTTATTGATGATGATGATACCATTTTGGTGCATGCCTACCTGAGATCGGTCCACCAATTGTTACTTAAAGCCAAGGAGAGCTTGGTTCGGTTTAGGGTGATTGTCACCGAAGCCCGTCCCCTGGGGGAAGGTTACAAAATGGCCAAAGTGTTGCGGGAACATGGTATTCCTGTAGAACTTATTGTTGATGCTGCTGTTGGTTATGTCATTCACAATGTCGACAAGATCTTTGTTGGTGCGGAGGGGGTGGCCGAATCCGGGGGGATTATCAACCATATTGGTACCTACCAGATTGGTTGTTTGGCTAAAATCAACCACAAGCCATTTTATGTTGCTGCTGAATCGCATAAGTTTGTTCGGATGTTTCCCACTGCTCCCAATGACTTACCGTTGGAGGTGAACCGTGATGCTGAAGGTGAAGAGTCGTTGTTGACAAGTTATACTACTGATTTTACTCCTGACGAGTTTGTTACGGCGTTGGTGACTGATTTGGGGGTATTGACGCCATCGGCGGTTTCGGAAGAGTTGATTAAGGTGTGGTATGATTAGGATAGGAATGTAAATAGTGGAAGGTACCATAATAAGAATAATGGGAAAAGGAGGGGCAGGGAGGTATGAATAGAGAGGAATGCAAAATGTAGAGAAGCTATTTTTGGAATCATCGTTGGCATTTTCAGATTTATCTGTGGACTTGTGACAGTATAAGCATCTTTGAACTGAAATGTTAAAAACTCGATTTTCAAAAACTTTATAGGTTATATATCATTTGTGGGGTATTATTTAGGAGGTACGCTATTTTTTGTTTAATCAGCAACTTTAAGAAGATGTTGTCAAGCTAATCCAATCCTCTGGGATTAACTATTATACTAAAGCCCAGGCGCGAGAGAGTATTGAAATGGCACCCTTCCACAATCGTTAATTATATAACGAAAATAGTAAAATATTTCAAATGGTGATTAAACCTATACGATCGTTTTTATTAACCAAATTGATTACTTGTTCTCTTCCTGATCGTGTACCTACCAAAACCCAATGATAGTCGTGTGTCAATCGATAATTACTAGGAAAGTGCGATATCAGTCGAGGTTGGAGGGGGAAACCAAGAGTAGAACAAAGGTTTCAACCAAGTAAACTCATAGTTGATATATATTCTGGCTTATTAATTTTCAATTATAATCCAATATTATTGAGAGGTCCCCTTGTCATTCCATTCCCACCTGTACTTTAGTTAACACAACATTATTTTAGCTCCACTTTTATTTACCTTTCTTTGCTTACTAAAAATTAATACCTTATCCTTTTCTTAATTATATTACATTTTCTATTCCCTTTTAAATTATTTACATTTCGACTATTGCTTCTAACTTGACATTTTTGAAAGTCCAAACCGAAGGTATGAATGATACTATAGTCAGAGTTGATTTGTAACTGTGGAAAAACCATTTGTTTCTTATGTTTTGAAGATTAATAGCTTGTCCTTCATGCCCCATATATACCCATGACCGTTAAAAGTCGAAACCAAACCTATAAATGACACAATGGTCAAAGTTGCTTCAACCAAACCCGGTTGTTTCTCATTTATCTTTAATATTCATCGTTTTTCATTTCCATGATCCTTTTCTTCAAACTAATCCCCAATCATTCCACTTTACTCATCTTCTTCACATCATTAACCCATCCCTACCCTTTCACTCTTCATCCGTTTTATTCATTTTCCTCAAACCTTCAATCCTCTCGAAACAAACTACCAGGACCGAAACTAACCCATCAAATCAATTTACTACCCTCCCATCTTGTAGACACTTCATATGCTTTGTATATTCATATTTTATCATTCACTATACTATATACAACCTTCCTAACAATGTCTATACCACATCGCTAATAATGGTGGATGCCTCCCGATAAGTCTTTAATAACTCAATGCACTTTTCCCGTTCGGCTTGAATGGCTTCATCCTCTTGCAACAATTCATCAAATAATGATTCATTGTATAATTTCACCACCAACCGGTTTTGAATGTGTTGCTTGATATAATTAACAAGAAGACACATGATCAGCTTGGGCACCTGATCCTGAATCATTTCCCGGACAATACCAAAGTACAGCACGATCAACCGCCGAATCAACTCACACTCCAATTGTTCGCGTTCACTCAACTCATTGATGGCCTCATCGGTTTCAAATGAAGTGGAGTCATCGTCGTTTACCAGCAACTTCGACATCAGCGCCTCGAGGTTGTTGCCGCCAATAAACTGCAATGTCTGTTCATGGGGGTGAGGGAACTTGAACGGGGTGGGGTTGAGTTGAGCCTGTTGTTGCAATTGCTGTTGGTGTACCAAGGGGTCCTTGCCAAAGAAATAGTTCAAATAAGAGTCTTGGTGCTCAGAATGAACCATTCCTGACACCGCCCGGTTCACCGTCAGGTTCAGCAGGGTCCGGTGGTGGCCACTATGTTGCAGTTTAGGGGGTTTGATCACGTCGTCGACCGAATTAATATCTTCGTCGGCATCCTCGGAATCATCGTCTTCGTCCACCTCGTCGTTCTTGGGCTTGTTCAAGATACGCTGGGACGCCAACCGCAACTTGTTGTTCGATTCCAACTCCTTGTGCTTTTGCCGTTCTTCAACCACCAAATTCATTGCTTGGGCGGCCCCAATAAAGTTGGGATGATTAGTGTTGATGTAGGCCCGGTGGATCTCGATCAACAGCTCGACGTACTTGGTGGTAGGCCCCAACCGTTCCCGCAACAAGTCCGACACCACCTCGATCAACTTGGCCTGTAACTTTGGGTAACGGTTGAGTTCAATGCCAATGCTCAGCAGGCACACGTTGTGGACAATCTTCATCAATTCCTCGTACACCAACTCCACGCACCGCTTGGAGGGGTCCTCGAGAAGCTTGATCTGGGGTTTGACCAAAAGGTCAAATGCCAACTCGGGGACAAACAACGACGGCCGCGGCCCCGTCAGGTTACGAATGGCAGTACGAATATCGTGGATAGTGAGGTTGTGGGTAGGATTAATCAGGGCAAGCTGATTACCGTACACCTCGTTGTAAATGTGGTAAATTCGGGCCCCCCCACAGAGTTCCTTGGTGGAAAAGTCCGACACTTGGGTCCCATCAATCAGATTGACAAATGAGTTGGCAAACTTGGTCATGAGGGTAAGCACCATCGCTCCCCGGGTTTCCTTGCTCCCGGCGATCGCCTGGGGAATATCGCCGTACAGGGCCAATTCCTGTTCGGCCTGGCCCATCAACGTATTGAGCTTGGCCTTGATGTCGGGCAACCTGTCACGGATATGATTCATGAGAATCTTATTTAACGTTTGCGCCAAGTACTTGGTACCACACTTATTCAGCATCAGCCGGTAGGCGGGGTGGTTGAGGAAGAATTGCTGCTCAGTAAAGAGAGAATCATCCAACAGCTTGTTGTCGGTAATATCCTGTTGGGAACGGTTGACAATACCGATGAATCCCAACTTCAACGGGTAGACATTGCCCTTGAGGATATCAACGGCGTTGGTACCTTGATCCATCAAATCAAGCTTAGTCAAGATGCCTACGGTACGCTTACCGGTGGGATCAACCTGGCGGGCCAACTTGAGCGACTCTGAGTTGACCAAATCAACGTTGGCCGGCAGCACCGCCAAAATGATGCAATTGGGCTTGGTGATATACTCCATGATCAAGTTACGGGTCTGGCGCTCAATGTCACTGGGTTGGTCACCCACAGGGATCTTAGTCAACCCAGGCAAGTCCACCAAGGTCAAGTTGAGGACCCGAGTCGAGAACACCTTGAGGTTGATGGGCAACCGGGAGATGCCCTTGTTCTGGCCAGCGATCCGAGCGGTTTCCCGTTCAATCTCCCCCCGGATATCGGCAAACAGGTAAAATCGCTTACCCGGAATGTGCAAAAACTCCCCCCATTCGGTAGCCACCTGCGACCCTCCGGTCTTTTTGCGCAAGTGGTCCTCCAAGTTGATCTCGCCGTTGGCAGGGGCGGCATCAGATTGAGGAGGTCCCTGGTGGACAATGGGGTCATCCTCCTTAATATTAATCAACTGCAACACCAACGGCCGCCGGGTGACGATGCCGGTGCCTCGAGGGAGAAAGTCTCGCCCCACGATGTTTTCAAGCACAGACAGCTTACCACACGATTGCGAGCCCACCACGGCAAGCAAAGGGAGGTCAATGTCAGACACCTGGGTGGTGGTGACAATGTCTTGGAGCTTGTTGACCACTGGGATCAAATCCTGGAACGACATTGCTTGAACGATTGATCAACAGCAACAAGTTTTTCAGTGCGGCGAGTAAGAGGGAGGTGCAGGTCGGTGGCGAAGGGGAGGAGGAAGGAGGTAGGGGGAGAGGAAAATGGGGAAAGGGGATCGATTTGGTTGATATCGATAGTAATTGAAATAGTGTGATTGGAAGCGTGTAGTAAAGAATAAGATATTTTTTGTCATATATTTTGAACGTTTTACGTTAAAGTGAAATCACTTTGACAGATTTTAATTTCAATTAGAAAATAAATGATTGGTGTAGGTGAATGGCGGGAAATGTTGGTAAATGGTAGGAAACGACTTTTGCGTTATTTTTGATTAATAACGGCAGAGAGTAATGGTCATAGCAACCATGACATTAAATAGCAACGGTGGTACAGATTTAGGTGACGAGGTATTTCTCATTAGGTGACAAGGTGATTGAATTAGGAAGGGACATATGAGAACCAGGGAATTGAAATGATAATAAGAGAAGGTGATTGTAAACCAAGAATACAGTGAAATAAATGTCGATCAAATTAGGAAAAGTAGCAATAAAATAAAATTAACCGTTATGTTGATTGAATATTCAAAATATGAATTGTTCGAGATTCCACATGAGATAAGTGATCAGACTAAGAAATACAAACATGATTAACGGAAAGAGACCAAGGAAGAATTGTTAAAGAGTGCAGGAAACCACCTAAATTATTGATACCTGATAAGCATTAACATTCAAATGGACAGTAAATTCCCCATCTTCTCTTTTCTCTTAATTGAGATAAATCTAAAATCATTCATCAACCAAACCGGCGTGAATTTACCATCATTTGGTGATAATGACATCCCAGTCCTTCCGAAAATCCCTTACCTTTTGATTATTTTCATTGTTAAAGGAATCAAAATATCATGTTCATAATCACCATCAGACTACCAGTTCAAATAACAATAACGTATCTGTCCCTGCTCTTACTAAAGCCTCTTGGATTTTGGGACTAAATTTATCCTTAAGTAGGAACGATATTAACAAGAGATATTATGACTTGAAAAGTGATTATCTAGCAAGTACCAGCATCAGATATTATACCGTTAAATTCACAGGAAACCGATAATCTAGCGAATTTCACCAGAAAGTGAGTGACAATCTTCCATAATCATTAGACCCTTACGCTCATCCGGATTTATTCTACCCGTACTTCCTCCTCCAGAACTAAAACCATTTTGTGAATTGTCGACACATGAGGGCACCACCTCCACAAGTGCCTGCCTCTAATCAACCTAAACTTAAAAATGGTTACTCCATTTATCACATTCACCGAAAACCTTTGTTCCTCCCTTAAACACCCTATCCTTCCCTTCCATACCCTTTGTCCTCTTCACACGCTCCTAACCAAGTGCGACACGTACCAACGAACAACCCGCCACCACTGAAAAACCACATGAGGTGTTTCCTACTCCAGTTCCTCCTCACTGTGTCGGCAGTCCTAGCCCTCGTGGTCACCGAGGTGGGCTCCTGGGAAAATACCCACTACGCCCGGACCATTGACCTCTCCCGTGGCTTTGTCAAGGAGACCGACTTGATCCAGATCACCAACGTTGGAGACACCCCCGAGCTGACCTACTACTACTCCCTCAATGATGGCATCGATAGCATTTCCGAACTCTCGGTGGTACTGATCAGTCTTGATGGGGTATCGCTCGAGGTTATTCCCACCGAGCTGGGGTATTACCAAGTCAATTTACCCCAGGCAATTGCCCCCGGTAACCTGGGGGAGTTGCGGGTTAATTACGTCTACTTGGGCGGTCTTGAGCCTTCTCCCGAAAAGCTTGGCTTGGGCGACACCCAGTCGTTGTTGGTCAAGTTGAACAAGATGCCCTACTCTGCCTACGTCACCAAGGAATACTCGTTGCGGTTCTTGGGGGTATCTCGTGGCCAGGAAGTGTCCTACCTTGAAGAAAGAGCAACCAGTGGTTATCCCGAGTTGCAGGGACGGGTGGAAGAACAGATGTTGGTGTATGGCCCCACCGTCGAAGAAATTGAAGAGTTTTCCGTGGCCCCGTTTGGCTTACAGTATGACCACCAGGCGCCATTGATCTATGTGGAAAACTTGCACCGGGGGGTGTGGATTCCTGCCTCGGCCGATGTGGTTCAATTCGAAGAGTATTACGAAGTCAGCAACCATGGGGCCGGGCTTGCCAAGGGGTTTTCCCGGGTGGACTGGATGGCAGGAAGATATGATATTGGCGCCAAACACTATGCCATTCGTCAATTTGAGTTTGCCAACTTTGACACCGAGTTTGATGACTACTACTTTACTGACAAGGTGGGGATGGTGTCGACTCATCAAAAGATCCAGAACTTTTTGGTGTTGCAACCTCGGTTCCCCGTGTTTGGCGGTTGGAACTACAACTTTACCTTGGGATGGAACCAACCCATTGGTAAGACCATCCACCACATTGAGGGCGACACTTACATTGCCCGGGCTCCCTTGGTTAATCTGATGCGGGATGCCAGCTACAATAATGTCTATCTCAGCTTTTACTTGCCTGAAGGTGCTGAATTGGTCAATGTACTGGCTCCGATTGATTTTGAACAAGTGGATGTCACCCAAGAATTCTCTTACTTGGACGTAGGTGCTGGTCATACCAAGGTTACCCTCAAGTTTGACAATTTGTTTGCTGATTTGAGTCGTCTCGATGCGTTTATCATGTATAAACTCCCAGAGTCGTCCTACTTGTTCAAGGTGGCCAAGATTGCTGCTTATACTTTTGCTGGGTTGATTTCTTATTACTTGTTGCAATTGCTCAATTTAGATGTTTAGTGGTGAAGGTTTGAGAAGTCATTAACGAGATAGAGGAAAGAGATATATATTAAGTATAAGAGAGATAAAAGTGAAGGTGGGGGGGAGTTGAGGTGATTTAGGAAAATTTTATAAGTCATCATTGCTGTTTGGGTTATTTTCAACTTGTTAAACGGTGACAAAAAGTTGACAATTTGAGATTTATGTGAATTAGTAGATGGAGAGAAGATTTAATTGAATGAATCAAAACTAATGTCGACATGTTTGCATAACCTTTAATTTCACTATTTGAGAACTTTCCATACCTGGGAATATATGTAAAGGTGAAAGAACCCAAGTCAAACCACCAGAGCAGTTTAAGCGTCAATTGGTTCAATCATCGTAAATTACGGGATACTAACAGCTTTGTACTAGCGATGTTAAACGTCAAATGTACAATTTGAATGAACGAAGGTGAGTGAGCTTCCAAAAACGATAAAACAAAACAACAATTACTTAAGTTGGTAAAATTTAGGGTGAAAATGATTAATTAGCTACCAATGTCTTTGAATCAGCTGTGTTGACGTCAATTGGTAAAATTTAGGTAAACATATTGTTGATTAACTAAACTAAAGTTTCCACACCACACTGGGGTGAATATTCGTAGATAAATTTAACTTAATCAAGTATCTTTAACTGTATGGCCGTGGCCTTCGGCATTGGAGGGTCTTTTCCAAAGGAGGGGTAAAGCCGCATGTAAACTAATAGTCAATCAACCAAACTCTTCATGCCCGTGGCGTTAATATCAATTGGTACAATTTGCATTATTTAGGTCACATAAAAATTAAATCTGTATAAATTAATTTCCAATTCCCCAAATCAGCCCCATTGGCACCTACACTGTCATACATAAACTAACAAACATATCAGCAAAAAAAATCCATAATATAAACCCATTGGTTACACCAGTAAGCAATAAACATCCATCTTTACCAAGTATGTAAACGAGGGCTCCTGTAGCAGTATAACATTGTTAGTTTCGAATTGTGTCTAAAGGAGGGTTAAAGCCGCACGTAAACAGAAGGACAATCAGTTCCTAATGTCTTTATACCTAGTCCATATAAACCATTAATCAGTTAAATACCCGTAAACTTGGAGCCATTGACTTCAGGGTTAATCAGAACCGTTTTGTAAACTACGGTCCTAATACAATACAATCAGTGCCATTCGTAGTCAAAAGCTTCTCCGAACTAGTCAATTGAATTGTCAAACATTCTCTTATATTTGGATGCCAACATTTTTGCTTTTTTCAAACGAGTAATTAAGCTTTAATTGCGATATTTACAATCCATGGTCAAAATTTCAATTGCAATATTTCCACTTCAAAATTTCCCAATTCAAAATTTCCAATTCACAATATTAATAAATTTTAATCAATGTTAAAAGTGCCCCATTTAATACCACCTTGTCCCCATCTTCCCCCTCCCACAACCTTTTCGACTCCACCTAACCTCAACCGAAATTGTCAAAACAGCCGTGATCCCTTGCCCGTTTAGGATGGTTCTAGTCCATTTGGGAGTCTAGACAACTGAGCCGCACTGCACCCAACCCTCGTTGCGAAATAACTCTATCCTAGGACTCCCTAATAGTAACACCCACTACAATGCTCTTCCGCTCCATTGTATCTTCGTTGGTGACGGCGACTCTTGCCACTGCTGCCATTGCTCTTCCCGACAAATACGTGTCGCAATTGGAAAATGACCCTAAGGTATCTCACTTGGTCAAGTTTACCGTCTCCCAAAATGATAACGAACTCGGGGTACTCGTGCTTGGACTCTTTGGTGAAACCGTGCCCAAGACGGTAGAAAACTTTATCTATTTGGCTCAAAAGGATGACGGTTACGTTGGTACCAAGTTCCATCGGGTAGTCCCCAACTTTGTGGTCCAAGGGGGTGAAACCAAGGGCCAAGTGTCCAAGTATGGCACTAGATTTGCTGACGAAAACTTTGACCTTCAACACAATAAGTTTGGTCGGTTGTCCATGGCCAATGCTGGCGTCAACACCAACATGGACCAATTTTTCATCCTCAACACTGACCACACCAACTGGTTGGATGGTCACCACGTTGTGTTTGGACAATTGGTGGATGGATCCACCGTATTGGAAGCCATCTCGAACGCTCCTAAAGACGATACGGTATTGAAGGACCCTGTCACCATTACCAGGGCCGAAGTGATTGAAATTAACGATACTCGTGCTACTGCGGGCGACGCCGCTGGCACCACCGCCGGAAAATCCACCAACAAAAATGCGGCCGCTGCCACCCCTGAAAAACCATCCTTTTCCATCGCAAAGTGGGTGATTGGTTCCGCAGTGGTCATCGCCGTCTTATGGGCATTGTCCATGTACCGCGACAAGACCCCTCAACCCTACTACAAAACTTCTTAGGTAGCTAGCATATGTACCAGTACCAATCGCAGCGATTGCCGTTGTATGTTTGCACGTAAATCTATTGAGAAAGAAACTAGAGATGTATTAGAGTAAGAAATGAAGAATGCACACCTAAAAAGTCATAAAAGTATCCCCCTGGCGCCGAGTCAATGCGCCTAGCGCATTGATTGGCGCTTTTGTTGGTCACGGGCCCATCTGGCCGCTTCCTTCGTCTTGTCATCAAAGAACGGGCACCCTCTGGTGCGGCGAATGAATTCGGTGACCCAAGGTTGGGTGTAAGCCTGAGCAAACTCTCCTTGGGGGAACATGGCAGCCACGTCCCCCAACAACCCCACTGCGGTACGAACCGCTTGTTCGTTGGTTAACATGGCAGGATCAGTCAGCACCAATTGGATTGATTCAAAGATGGTACCGACGTATTGGGCAATTTCTTGAGGGGCCAGAGTGAATGCAGCCACCACCCCGGCGTAGAATTCAAGCACCGCTTCTCTCAACGAGATCAGATAATCATAAGCTTCAATCAGCGACTCGGGCGATTCGTTGCGTTGAGCTTGTTGGCAGTATTGCATGGTGAATTGCAAGTAAGGTTGGTAGTTGGTACCCACAGATGAGGCAACGTCACCAAAGCACAGGATGAGGGCGGGCTTCAATGGCGACCGGCGGTCAGCAACATTGGAGGAGTCAGTGGCCAAGATATGCATGAGGCCATCCAAGTATTGGCCAATTTGCACCCCCAACGATTGGGCTAAGTCTGCCACCATCCCTACGGCGGTGATGGCCAGGGGCAGGTCAACATTTTGTAACGCATTGGTCAAAAATGGCAAAAACGCCGACATGTACTTGTTAAAGCCTTCACCAACAGCAACACACACCGCCAGGATCGCCATCAACACATCCTCTTCTATGAGAGAGTTGTCAGGGTCAGACAACAATTGCAAGAACAATTCCATCAATGGATCGGCTGCCCCCACCACTTGAGCTTGTAATCGACGAATGATGTTGGTGAGCAACGCCAAAATGTTGATTTGCAATTCTTCACAATTGGCCCGTGCCTCCAGCTCGGGAGCAACTTGTTGCTTCAACTCAATGGTCTTTCTCAACCGAGCAATCACTTCAGTAGCCAATTGTTCCACCAACGGCAACGTATCGGCTGCCAGGTGGATTACAAACGCCGACAATGCTTCGTAGGCGGCCAGTCTCAGCGAGTAGCCATTTTCCAGTTGGGCCAGTAAGTCCATGAGAATGGGTACCAAAGTGGGGTATGATTCCGACATGGGTGACGATGCCACCAAGTCGCCCTCGGGTACCACCTCGGCCAAAATATTGATGAGGGTCCAACAACAGTTGGTGGCCACCTTGGGGTGATCCTTTAACCCCTTCATCAATGCCTGTAAGATGGGCCCCAAGTTGGTTTGAACATCCAACGCCGAGAAACAAAGATCGGCAATCCGCCCCAAGCACCACGCCACCGTTTCCTTCACTTGCAACAGATTGTCGCCCATGAGAGTCAAGATGGGGGCCAACGCCTGGTGGATCAATTCCAGCAATTGTTCCTTTTGGGGACCATCCAAGATCAGACCAAACGCCATGACGGCCGCCTCCCGTTCCCGCCAGTTTTGCAGGGAAATGTTGGCCTCAACAAAACTGAGAGTAGGTTGGACCACGTAGTCAGCGGTGTCTTGGGCAAACAATTGCAAACAGGCGCCTGCGGCCATGGCCACCGACCAGTCGTCATCATCGATATCATCCAGCTGACGAGTAAGCAAGGTCAAGATGGTGGGTAACACGTCCTGGATCGCCACGAGAGCAAAGTTAAACAGGCGTTCTGGGTGTTCGGGATTGATGAGACCTTCTTCGGCGCGAGCAGCAATGTCCAACTCTTCTTCACACACCGTCAGCCAAAACTCAATGGCCATACACGCCACCCGCTCATCAGCCAGTTGCATTCCCAGCACCGTCAACCCGTACAACGCCTTTTCCATGTACACGTGCATGTAACGGTAGTACAACAGCATGATCCGGGCAAGACAACCATAAGCCGCTGCCTGCAAATTGGCGGAATCGGCTTGGGTGGCTTCACACACCACTTGCATGATGTAGTTACGCTCACCTTCCTTTTGAAAGTTCAGTTGGATGAATTCGAGCGAGTTGACCAACGCATTCAATGCCGTCAACCGAACCTTGGCCAGCTTTTCCAGTTGTTGGGATACCCCTTGTAAGATGGCAATCAAAATGCCATTGGCTTGGGCCAACACATTGGCATCGTTGGGGTCGGCCACCTCACAAATGTACCCAATACATGCTTGAGACACCCGTCTCACGTGCTCGGGTTGGGCGGCACTAGTATTCTCATACAAGGTAGGGATCAAGGTAGGCCAGGTATTACGAGGCATTTCAATCTCAGCAATTGCCGCCACCAACTGGGCCGCCTGGGCCCCCACCCGTTCGTCATCAGTACGCAAGGTGGCGAGGGCATCATTCTTAACCTGGTTCTTGACGTCGTCACCAACCAGAAGCCACCGCTGTTGTTGGCCAGCCTTCATCTTGGCATCCTTCAGCGTCAATTGATTCTTCAACAGCAACGCCGCCAACTGTCTCACCTCAGGTTTGGCCACCGTCGAAACGAGGGCCTGGTCGAGGTGGACAAGAAACTGGTCATAATGGGAAGCCGCCGCCTCCCTGAGCTGAATCTCAGCAGCTGTTCTAACGTTAGGGTCGGGACTAATCCCATTCTCCAACACCGTGACAATGTCCATGGTCGTCGTGTTGTTGGGCAAGCGATGAAGTAGTTTTTTCTGAGGGTGATCACTAGTGAGTGCGGCGGTGAATGTTAGGCAAGGAGAGGCGGACAGCAATCAGAAAAGGGGAGGGATTGGCCACGTCATTGGACTTTGTTAAGGGGTTATGTGTTAAAGGCTATACCTAAGGGGCAAGTCATAACAGTTCCTCTTTTGGTGAGCCCGGGGGGCCAGGATAGGTGATATCGTGACCGGGATCACGTGCTGATTTACGCGTCTACGCGTATTTGCATCAATTAGAAGAGAATGATCTATAATTTCCTAGTTATCTATAGCTCTATTAAGTCTCCCCCTAGCAACTCTTTTCCTTTTGGCCAGTTCTCGTCAGTTCAAGTACTTCCCTGTACAAATCAGTGTACTCCTGTTCAAACAGTTTATAGTTATGGTAATAGGAGTCCTTAACCAGAAAGTATCGGATTATCGGCCACGACAATACCCAGTCAACCACGCCAAGGTCCCGGAGCACCGAGGTGATGATAAAGTAGGCTAATCCCGCCACCAATCCAAGCACTAATCCTACCACCACTTGGCCCCACGTATGGTATTGCAAGTACACCCGGGAAAACGGCACCATCATTGCCATGGAACCAAGAATCACCGAAATGATGATCTTATTGAGTCGAGTCAGGGGAATCCGCTTGAAAAGAATGGCGCCGTAATAGGCAGCAAAAAAGCCAATGAATTGGGAGTGAGCCAGAGGCATACCATACGTCAACCCATAGGAACCATGGCCAAAGTCCTTGTGAAAATCAGGTCTCGGCTGTTTAATAATGTGTTTGACAATCTTATTAAGCACTTCACTAACGAGATGGCCACCAACGACAATCACTGGTTCGATTTCTCTGGTGATGAGAAACCAAGAAGTGTAAAACACCATGATGTAGATGGGAAGGAGCGATAGTTGGACGGACAAGATGGATACCAAGTCGTCAGCATCATAGAGGATATAAGTGTGGTCGAATGGGATTGGTTCCATTGGTAAGGAAGGGGGGTTGGGGGGGGGGAGGTTACCACCTAGGCGTACAACTAAAGAAACCGTTGAACGAGTGAGAACAGGTCTAGGACTATTAACGATTACCAGTTGATTTATAGCTCACTATTGGTGGGATCCACCCTAAATCATCAATGATCCACCCTTTTCCTTCTGCTTCTATTCTCCCCTTCTACCTCCCCTTCTACCTCTTCTACCACCATCAACTCTCCCTCCCCATTTGCCACCGCAATCTCACCGCACCCTGCCCCAAACCTCACTTGCACTCACCTCACCTCTCGCACTCATACAACACATACAAATAACCAACAACATGTCAAACGCCATGCAAGTGGACGGTCCCGAAATCGATGAAGGACTCTACCTGCGTCAATTGTATGTTCTCGGCAAGGAAGCCATGCTCAAGATGCAAGCCGCCAACGTCTTGGTGGTTGGGTTACGGGGATTGGGGGTTGAAATTGCCAAAAACGTCGCCCTCGCGGGGGTTAAGCTGTTAGACTTATATGACCCCACTCCCGTGACTATTGAAGACCTTTCTGCCCAATTCTTCCTTGCCATGGATGACGTTAACCTGGGGAGGTCGAGGGCCGAGTGTACCAAGCCCAAATTGGCGGAATTGAATAGTTACGTGCCCATTGGCATTGCTCTGGACTTGGATGACGCTACTCTTGGCAAGTATAAATGTATTGTTGTCACTGATGATGTTTCATTGGAAGAGGCGGTCAAGATTAACCGGTATACTCATGCCCATGACATTGGGTTTATTTATGCCAACACTCGAGGGCTTTTTGGTCAATTGTTTGTTGATTTTGGTGAAAAATTCACCATTATCGACCAGACGGGGGAAGAGCCTCATTCAGGGCTTGTGTCTGATATTGACGTCAATCTGGGGGAAGTGTCTACTTTGGGTGAAGATGCCCGTCATGGGTTGGAGGATGGTGACTATGTCAAGTTTACCGAAGTTGAAGGGGTGGAAGAATTGAATCTGGGAGAACCCTACAAGATTGAAGTGTTGGGGCCATATGCGTTCAAGATTAAATTGAACAATCCTGGTGAGGGCAAATACATAAAGGGGGGGATCTGGACCCAAGTCAAGATGCCCAAGGAAGTTAAATTCCAACTGTTGGAACAACAATTACTGGCGCCGGAATTTTTAATCTCCGACTTTGCTAAATTTGACCGTCCTGGTCAATTGCACTGTGGGTTCCAGGCCCTCCAGATGTTCCAGACCAAATATGGCCATCTCCCCAAGTCTTACAACCAAGAACATGCCAATGAAGTGGTGGAGTTTGCCAAACAAGTGGCCAAACAACAAGGCCATGTTGATGACGTTGACACCAAATTGATTGAACAATTATCGTTCCAGGCCCGGGGGGAAATCCCCGGCATGTGTGCGTTTTTTGGTGGATTGATTGCTCAGGAAGTTCTCAAGAACGTGTCGCTGAAGTTTGGTCCCGTGATCCAGTGGTTATACTTTGACTCGTTGGAATCCTTGCCACCAGCTGATGAATACCCTCGTACTGAGGCCACCACTGCCGCCGTGGGGTCAAGGTATGATGGCCAGATTGCCGTATTTGGCCGGGATTTCCAACAAAAATTGGCCAATCTCCGGGTGTTCTTGGTTGGGTCGGGAGCCATTGGGTGTGAAATGCTCAAGAATTGGGCAATGATGGGGGTAGGACTGGGGCCTTCGGGTAAAATCATCGTCACTGACATGGACCTGATTGAAAAATCCAACTTGAACCGTCAGTTCCTCTTTAGACCAAAGGATGTGGGCAAGAACAAGTCGGAGGTGGCGGCAGCAGCAGTGGCAGACATGAACCCGGACTATGCTGGTAAGATTGATGCTAAGTTGGACAAGGTTGGCGCTGACACCGAACACATTTACACTGATGAATTTTGGGATGGCATAGACGTGGTGACCAATGCCTTGGATAATGTCGAGGCCCGTACTTACGTCGATCGCCGCTGTGTGTTCTACAAGAAGCCATTATTGGAATCAGGAACGTTGGGCACCAAGGGTAATACCCAGGTGGTGATTCCTAACCTCACTGAACTGTATTCGCTGTCGCAAGACCCTCCTGAAAAGCTGATTCCCTTATGTACGTTGCGGTCGTTCCCCAATAAGATCGACCATACCATTGCCTGGGCGAAACTGTTGTTCCAAGGCTACTTTGCTGATCTGCCCGAGTCGTGCAATTTGTACCTTTCCCAGCCCAATTATGTCGAACAGACATTGAAGCAAAACGCTGACATCAAGGGCACGTTGGAGAACATTGCTTCCTACTTGAACTCTGACCAACGGCCCTACACGTTTGATGATTGTATCCGGTGGGCCAGACTGCAATTTGAGGAAAAGTTCAACCATGACATCCAACAATTGTTACACAATTTCCCCAAAGATGCCAAAACGTCTCAAGGCGCTCCGTTTTGGTCGGGGCCCAAGCGGGCTCCCGATGCTCTTGTGTTTGACATCACCAACCCTGACCACTACCATTTTGTCGTTGCTGGCGCCAACCTCTTGGCCTACGTCTATGGGTTGAATGAACTTGACAATCTGCCCGAACATTATGAAAAGGTATTGACTGAGTACACCCCGGCGCCATTTGTTCCTAAGGAAGGGGTCAAGATTGCCGCTACTGATGCTGAAGCTGAGGAACAGGCCAAGGCTCTCGGCGGGTTAGACGGGGTGGAAATCCAACGGATTGCCCTGCTGCTTCCTCAACCCACCACCTTGGCTGGGTTCCGGTTGAATCCCATTGAGTTTGAAAAGGACGATGATACCAATCACCACATTGAATTCATCACTGCTGCTCTGAACTGTCGGGCGTTAAACTATAGCATCGAAACTGCTGATGCTCACAAGACCAAGTTCATCGCCGGTAAGATTATCCCTGCCATTGCCACCACCACCGCATTGGTTACTGGGTTGGTATGTCTTGAATTGTACAAGGTTGTTGCAGGAAACGACGACATTGAACAGTACAAGAATGGCTTTATCAATTTGGCTCTTCCCTTCATTGGCTTTTCTGAACCAATTGCTCTGGGTAAAGCCAAGTATAACCAAAAGAGTTATGATAAGATCTGGGATCGGTTCGATTTGGAGGGTGACATTACCTTACAACAATTATTGGACCATTTCCAAACCAAAGAAGGGTTGGAGATTTCCATGTTATCTTATGGCAACTCGTTATTATATGCTCTGTTCTTTCCTCCCAAAAAGTTGAAGGATCGGGTGGGATTAAACTTGACGGCATTGATTCAAGAAGTGCTGAAAAAGCCAGTGCCTAGCCATGTCCACCACTTGGTATTTGAAATCTGCTGTGACGACGAGTCTGGTGAAGATGTCGACGTTCCGTTTGTTTGTGTCAAGATCTAGAGATATATACATATATGCAGTGTTGATTAGGACTAATTAGCAATGTTGGTAAGCATGGTAGATTCTTCTGGTTCCTGTTCGTATTCAATCTCTACTCTGGCCCGCTTCTTCTTGGGTTTGGCCTCTTCTTGGTCATCGTCGTCATCATCATCATTTTCCGATTCGTCTGACTCTTCTCCCAACCACTTCTCCAAATCTTCTACATCCACCAACTCATCTTCATCTTCATCTTCGACGTATTCGATTTCTCCCACGTCCAGTTCGTCATCACTGATGAGATTGGCGTCGTCATCTTCATCGAATTCTTCCTCTTGGTCCACTTCATCCATCTTGCCCATCACCTTCTTCCAGAGAGTTTCATCGACATTGAGAGGCTTGTCGCCATAAGCTCCCAGCTTTAATCTGTCCAATAATTCCTTTTCAATGGCCTTTTCGATCTTGGCAGCGGCAAGGGCCTTTCTTTCCCGGTTTTGTTCCCGACGTCTCACCTTGGGAGCGGTGTGAACGAGAGTCCGTTCTTGTTCATGCTCTCGTAATGCCATCCGCCGTTCAGTGATGGCCACTTGGGTCAACCGGGTCAATCTTTGCTTACATTTGTGGATCAAGAACTTTTGCCAGTATTGCAAATTGTCATCGATTTGTTCGAGGGCTTTGTTGTAGTTTTTGGATAATTTGATCCGTTCCCACATCTTTGCAGGGGTATGGGCCCGTTCTGCCGTCTTCATATAGAGGTAAAGTCGTCCGCCGATGTTCTTGACTGTGGCATATCGGGCATTGGCGAGGGGACACGACTGCCGGGTACACAACCCGGTGACATTGTATTCGTTACGGCAAAAGTTCTGGCCTTTGTCTGTTTTGATTTTGAACGCACAGAACTGGTGGTTGATGATTTGCCAGATGACTTCGTCGGACATGGTATGGTATAGTCAGTGGTGAATGAGTGTAGGAGAGTGCGATGAGATGAGATGGGTAGGTACGGGCTCAAGTGCGGCTCAACGTGTGAGTACCAAAAGGGAACAACGTGAGGCAGGAGAAGACTAAGAAGAATATAGAGGACAAGGGAATTGTTAGTTTGATTGGGGTGTGTTGAATGGGAAAAGTTGTTTCGAGGGAGATTTGTCCAAGAATGGTTTCAGGCAAAAGTTTTAAATTGTAAGGACAAAAGCTATAATTCATGATATTGTGGTGGGTTTCGGGAGAGAGTATTAGTGAAGAACAAATTGTACCTGGTGATTATCAATGTGTTTACTTGATTATACCATGAGTTCATTGATTGTCATTTGGTGTTCTTTAAATAGGGTTTACCTCAAAGTTGGTGACTTTTAATTATTTATTTCGTGTTTTCATGTGGGTATTTTTTAATTGTGAATTTCGAACTCCGATAAGAAATATCAAATTTGGTTACAAGAAGGTGTTTAGAAGATTATCGTACTACTTCTCCACCACAACCGTTTCTAATCTTTCTTTGATTCCCTCCGCCATCACCCTACCACTGCTAAAGTTCCCATCGGATAATCCCGATCTCTCGAGGTGACTCCTGTATTTAAAACTCTCAATCAATCTCTGTATTATTTTAACAAAATATTTCTTCTGCGTGGTTATTGACGTTTGTGGTTAATAATACGCCAACCGTTGAGCACCCCTGACACAAAGTCCCGATCGACATCGATCCCGTGACCATGCCCGTTGGCTAATCTTACAGCACCAGCCTCTCTATTAATCTAACTCTAACCCCTGGCATAAATTACATTCACTGATAGTCTAAACCGTGCTTTTTAAGCAAACTAGCCACATCAACCAGCTTATCCTGGGGGTCCAACGTCTTAACCACCCGGGCCGGTACTCCCACCACCACTGAATTATCAGGTACGTCCTTCGATACCACGGCGCCGGCGCCGATGACACAGTTGTTGCCAATGGTAACCCCGGGCAAAACCGTCGAATTGGCCCCCAACCATACCGTATTACCAATGGTGATGGGGAGGCCGTTTTCGATGGCTCCTCCCCGAAGAGTAGGGTCCAATGGATGACTGGCGGTCAAGAGCAGGACGTTGGTGCCACACATAACGTTGTCACCGATTCTGACCAACCCCACATCCAAAATGGTGAGACCAAAGTTGGCATAAAAATTGTCACCAACGGCAGTGTTGAACCCGTAGTCAAAGTAACAGGGGAATTCGATGAATACCTTGTTCCCCGTCTTGCCCAACAACTCCTCCTTTAAGAACTTGGTTTTGGCAGCAATGAATTCAGTATGGTCGGCATAGTCACGGCAACGAAAGTCGCCGTAGTCCCGGAGTTTATCCCGTACAAGCATCCGTTGGTGTTGGAGCCGAGGCTGGGCGTCCTCGTAGGGCAACCCACAAATCATTCGGTCGTAGTTTTCGTCCGGGGTAAACGGGAGGTTGAGGTTTTGGTGGGCCCAGGCAATCAATTCGGCATCTTTTTGTTCGGGGGTACCCAAAAGTTGACAGAATTGTTGTTTGGAGAGGGAGCTGTAGTCGATAGCCATTCTTGATTAGTGCAAAGTGTCGAATTATTCGCAACGTTGGTTGAGTTATCGCACGGGATTATTACTCAATTGGGAAAGGGTCCCCAAACGTCCGTGTATGATTAACACGACGGTTGTTGATCAGTGAAATTGTCGTTGTGGATATCGAGTTGATCTCGATTGTGTGCAGGGGGGGGGGCTCATGGTCTCATTTTCAACCATTTAATCCGTCCTCACTTTTATAAATGGTGTGCACTATTCATTGTCTTGCTGACGTCTGTGTCATTCCCATTGGCACTGGTTCTGCCCTGGTATCTGATGAGATTGCTGCCATCACCAACTTAGCCCGGCAACTGCCTCTTCACACCGTGCTCCATCTGGCTGGCACCACCATTGAAGGGCCCTGGAATGAAGTAATGGACTTGATTGGCCAATTCCACCAGTTGCTCCATGAAAACGCCGTGGTTAGAGTGCAATCGGATATTCGGGTGGGTACTAGGACTGATAAGGTTCAGCACCCTGAGGATAAAGTGGCCGTTGTCGAACAAAAGCTTGAAAGCGGTGGAAAGAGATGATCTGCTACAATTGTTGAGTAACTGCAATCATTGAACAATTACAATTATTGGAAGACTTGGAATTATAACAATTACTATAATTACTACAATTACTACAACTACTACAATGCTACAATTGTTACAAGTGTTAATTACAATAGCCAGCCATCTACACCCTCTACTCTAATTAAATTAAGTTCATCGATATGAATACAATACTTATACAGTTCTAGGCCAATGGCCATGCAATTGGTTAATAATAAGGGGGTTTGTTGTAGAAAGCAGGCACTTGATGCATCCGCTGGTACACCGCTTGTTGCTGCTGTTGTTGTTGTTGTTGCTGTTGTTGCTGTTGCTGGGGTTGAGGTTGGGATTGAGACAGGTGCTGCAGCGGTGGCTGTTGGTCCTGGTGCTGTTGGTGCTGGGAGTACAGTTGTTGTAATGGCTGCTGCTGGCCCTGGTAATACACCTGTTGCAACCGCTGGGGTTGCTGGTGGATCGACGAGAGATGGTGCTGCATCAGTTGTTGGTGCTGGGGTTGGGGTTGCAGTTGGACTGGAGGTTGTACCGATGGTTGAGCGAGTTGCTGAGGCTGGGCCAGCGCCTGCTGCTGTTGCTGCTGAGCCTGTTGCTGTTGTTGCTGTTGTTGTTGAGCCTGGGCTTGTACCTGTTGCTGTTGCACCTGGGGTTGGCTCTGAGTCGAGGCCGCTTCAGGATCGGGTTTGACGGCAACCAGTTGCTGCTGCTGAGATCCCAGAAGTGACAGCTTCTTCTTGTGTTCCCCCTGTTCAAGAGCTTTTTCCGTGGCCTTCTTTTCCTTGATGCACTCATTAATAGTTTCTTCATTAACATTAAACAGGCCTGGATCCAGCCAAAACATCATCCGCACCAATTCCCGGCATTCGACATCGGTAAAGTTTTTCAGAGTGGCCTTGTTCAATTCCAACAGAATGAATCGCCACTTTTCAATCTCTCCCAGATCCAAGCGGTTCTGCAAGTTGATCTTGTCCTGGAGGTTCCACAGCAGCAGATTGTTGTTTCCCTGTTGGCCAACAATCACTTGGTAGCGGTTTCTTGCTGCCAAATACAGTCCCACTCCCAGGATTTCGGCAATTTCCACCCACAGTTTACCCTTTTTCTTCAACAGGACAATGAGCTCATCTTGACGCTTAGAAAACTTTGATTTCCGCTTGGCGCGTTTCTGGGCCATGCCAGCATTGATATCGGGCCGCTGAGGGGCCCGAGACAATGGTGGAGGCGGCAAGAGCGACTGAAGCCGTTCAGGAAAGTTGGGAAAGAGCTGGACCTGGCTATCAGTGGGGGGTTGGCTTGCGGTGACCACTGCTGGAGTGGTGGTAGCAGCGGGAGCCTGGTGAGTGTTAGTTGGGGCCGGTGACGCTGCCTGAACCGGGGCTGGTGGTTGCTGGGGTTGCTGGGGTTGTTGAGGTTGGGGAGGCGGCTGTTGCTGCTGTTGCAGTTGAGCCAGCGGTGGTTGGGGTTGGGGAGGTAACTGGGTTGGAGTTTGCTGCTGGGCCGGTTGCAGTTGGTGTAAATGGGACTGGGCGGGACGAGGGGGGGTGGATTGGGGAGGCGCCGGCGCTGGTTGTTGTTGCAGCTGTACCAGTTGTTGTTGTTGCTTCTGGTGTTGAGGAGGTTGGGGCTGAGGATGGGGCTGCTGGTGTAATTGTTGTTGCATAGTAGGAGGGGGATAATTGTGGAGATGGGTGGCCATTGGTGGAGGGTTATAGTACATCTGTTGTTGGAAGTGTTGGCGGTATTGATTTGATTGGTACGCCAGGTTAGGCGAGGTGGTGTTTGCTGGAGGTTGTTGACCTTGGTGAGGAGCGGTCAATTGTTGTTGATTCAGTGGTTGGTTTTGTTGGTATAGGAACTGTTGTTGATCGTAGTAGCTTGTTCCGTTTAGTTGAGTGTATGCTTGAGCTTGGGCCTGAGCTTGTGCCTGAGCCTGGGCCTGGGCCTGGGCCTGAGCCTGAGCCTGAGCTTGAGCTTGAGCCTGAGCTTGAGCCTGAGCTTGAGCCTGAGCTTGTGCTTGTGCTTGAGCCTGGGCTTGAGCCTGGGCTTGTGCTTGTGCTTGTGCTTGAGCCTGGGCTTGAGCCTGAGCCTGAGCCTGAGCCTGAGCTTGTGCCTGAGCCTGAGCTTGTGCCTGAGCCTGAGCTTGAGCTTGCACCTGAGCAGCTTGAGCTTGGGCTTGTTGACTCTGTTGCGGTTGTTGCTGTTGCTGCTGCTGACGAAACATATGATGAGGATACATCTGCTGCTGGGCCTGAGGTTGACCATAATACAGCTGACTCTGTTGATAAGCCGGCTGCTGAACAACCAACGGCAGGGAGTAATATCTCTGAGCCAGCTGTTGCGGATCCATCTCCTTGGTATAACCTTCGTAACTCATTGACGGGATTGACTTGGTTTATTGGGAATCCCACAAAAACACCACACGACGAGCAAAGATTGGAGACGAGCCAGGGGCAATGATGGAAGGTGACGAGTCACTAGCGAGCAATGGTGGTATTGGTGGCAATTGCTTGTAGTCGACACTGGTCCAGCGGAGGTGATGGCTAGGCTGGTACTCGGTGGTTGGCTGAGGCGTTGGTGGTGGAGCCGTCCTTGTATATATTTTCTTGCGAGAGAAAAAATTGACCATATATTTTATGATTGGGGGCCACGCGCGGAGGCGCACTGCGCATCACCGTCTAAAGGGGGCACCCAATCGGGAAGGTGGGCTAGAGACGGGGATGGGATTGGGTGGATTGGAAGAGGAGGAGGGGGAGGAAGATGGAGGGGTAGGGCAAGGGGAAATAAGAGAAGGTAGGATATGGTGAGGATTTGGAGTGTTTGCTTTACCGTGGTGATGTTTGCCACCGAGTCAATGCACCACCGCTGTCGCCAATATTTTTTTATATTTTTTTTTATTTCTCATCAACGGGCAAGATAATTTCCCCGGAGAAAAACACGACAAAATAACGACAGGGTCCATGACAAAGGTTTGGGGGGCCATCCCACAGGGGTAGGAATGGGGATTATCTTGACTGTAGTATAATCGGTTTATCGCTATTAACTTCAACCAACTTAGTCACCAAGTTCACCCCCCGCCTGCAACCCCCGCTCCTCGGTTTAATTAAGGCAGCTGGCGACATGGGTCATGTGTGTCTGTAGGCCGACTTGCTAAAATGCCAAAATGGATAAATCGACGTGACAAACGGGTTAACCCTAGGATATAATGGTTGTTTACCTTTATCGGTGATATCTTTCTTGTTTGATTGTTCCCCCCTAATCACCAATGGCGTCGTAGACCCCTAGTTGCTGTTGTTTCCTTACCAAACCCGAGATTGTTGTGCTCGTAACCAATGATTTCTCAGATAGGCTGCAAATGGCACTATGCAAATGCTACTATGCAAATGCTACTATGCAAATGCTACTATGCAAATGCTACTGAGTAAGTAAATGCAAATGCTACCATGCGCCTTGTATGCCATGCAGGGCTTAGTTTGGAGTTGTTGTTGTACCATGTTTAGTCTACCGAGATCAAGCGACAGTTATCGTTGGTATAAAGGGCCCTGGAGGTTGTTGTGTGGTTCGGTGCTTAAAAAATTGTAGTTGACACGACACCCTCGCTCCTGCATTAAGGTTAACACGGTACATTACGATTACTATTGATAGCGGTGGATTTGAACATAGTTGCCTGCTAAATCGTCGATAAAATATCTGCAAAAGATTGTTATGCTTAAATTACATTAAGGCTTGTGTTATTATTATTGGCAGGAGGTCGATGGTGGTGGTCGTTCACTCTGCATCTCGTCAGGGTCAATAAATAACGGTGACACAGGGTCCAACCAATAAAATAACCAGGGGAAGGGTGGCTTGCCATTGTTAATAACAACCAGTTGGTGGTGAAGTTGCCGCTTCGACAATTATTTTCTCCGTGTGTCGGTAATCATGACATTGTTGAACCTAATTCTTGATCCAATGCAATCACCATCAATTTGAGAATATTGAACATCAGTGACAATTTTGCAAAAATACAGTAATTTTCAAATATTTTTCATGGGTGCATTGACGCCACGATTAATGCCAGGGGGGATGGAGAGGATGTGAATATTTTTGGCGGCCATCTGGAGATGGCATTTATTGTAGGGCTTTATCGGTGACCATTATTTAATATTCGGTTTATTTATTGCCACAAAGTGACCGCCTAACTATTTATTGGCCACCAACCTTCATCAAACTATTTATTGATCGCCTTGATCGATAAAGACAACCGCCTTTGTATTGGCCCCAGCCTGGCCCTCACCTAATCGCAGCCGTCGGCTTCAAACACCCACCGCCCCAGATCAGCATCATAACTAATAAACTTTTGACCCTGTTCTGCCAACTTTTTCAACCCGTCAATATGTTTGGGTACCAATTCCGATTTGGGATCAACAACGGGTAACCCATCAGCATTATTAACTGGATAACAATTATCAAGTTCAACTCGAATAGGAACGTTAAGTCCTTCCCCTCGGGCTGGCACCTTATCATCATCAGGATAAATAAATACCAGAGATTGAGTAATTTGCACGACATTTTCAGGGATATCATCCACCGAGGCTGCAACCAGAGTGAGGTCCACTGGTTTTAAAAATTGAACCTTCCCAAACCCATGACGTCCCACGGTAAAATCAGTCACCTTGGACAAGTCAGCCATCGACATTTTCTTTAATTGAGAAAACAGCGGGCTCATCCAGTAGCCAAGAGTATTGGTGTCATCTTCACCAACTTCTACCACTTGTTTATCGGGCAGACTAGCGGGAGTGGTGGCGGGAGTGTCCACCACCTCCGTCGCCTCATTAGTAACCACCGACGTAGTGGGTTTAGTGGGTTTACCACCATCAATTGATGCCACCGAGTCCACCTTAAACAGAACCTGCTTAGTAGCCCCAGCCACGGCCCCGGCCCCGGCCCCGATCACGGGGTCGTGATGTTCCAGTTTTTCAATAACCAATTTGCGGAACCGGTTGTGAGAAAAAAGATCCAGTGACATGATGGCGGCATCAGTATCCTGAGAAAATGGTCCCGCTACCGACAGCAGGCTCCGTCGAGTCACTGGCACCACCGCCGCTACTGACTCCGTAGCCGCCGCCAGTGATGGTAACAGGGTAGCGCGGAATAAAGGCGCTACCTTCCGAGTACCACTAATGGTAACCAGTTTCTTTGGTCCAAGGATCTGGGCCCGAGGGTTACCATTGGCCCCGGCCTTTTCCGCTACTGCCCCACTCAATTGAGTGAAGAGTGGGTTGGTACCATACGGATTAACCAGACTAATGTTTACCAACAGTTGTTGGCCCTGAGCATTAAGATTGGCAGTATTGGTGATGGAAATGCCCAGTTGATTGGTGTTGGTGGCATTATTGTTGCCAAACAATCCTCCGCCATTACCATTATTGGTAGTGGCCTGGTTATTATTACCAAACAATCCCCCCGAATTGGTAGAGGAGGAATTATTGCCAAATAATCCACCTGTGGCCGGTTTGTTACCAAACATCCCTCCCGATTGATTGGATTGGTTATTGTTATTACCAAATAACCCACCCGATTGATTAGATTGGTTATTGTTATTACCAAATAACCCACCACCACTATTATTGGATTGGTTATTACCAAACATCCCTCCACCACTATTATTGGATTGGTTATTACCAAATAATCCCCCCGAGGTGGAATTATTTTGACCAAACCCGGTGGATTGGTTATTGTTACCAAACCCAGAGGTGGACTTGTTGCCAAATAATCCTCCCGATTGGTTCGATTGGTTATTATTGTTATTTCCGAATAACCCTCCCGAGGTGGAATTGGTGGTATTATTCCCAGTAGATCCAAACAAGGAACCCGATTGGTTATTATTATTACCAAACATCGACCCTGATTGGTTATTATTGTTACCAAACGTCCCTCCCGATTGGTTGTTATTATTGCCAAACATGCCCCCCGAAAACAATCCTCCCGACGAGTTGGCTTGGGAGTTGTTACCAAACCCCAGGTTGTTATTATTACCAAATAACCCTCCTGATTGGTTGTTGTTGTTGTTGTTACCAAAGATCCCCCCCGTCTTGTTATTCCCAAACATCCCTCCCGATTGGTTATTATTCCCACCAAATGTCAGGTTATTATTGCCAAAGCCCAGATTGGTACCAAATCCCAGGTTATTATTATTGGACTGACCAAACCCCAGGGTGTTATTGTTATTTTGACCAAACATCGACCCTGACTGGTTATTATTCTGGCCAAAAATGCCACCCTTGTTTTGGTTACCAAATGTCGACGTGTTGTTACCAAATGTCGAAGAGTTGTTACCAAAAGTCGACGAGTTGTTGTTGTTACCACCGAACGCTCCTCCAAATCCAGAGGTGGTGGAATTACCATTATTGGTGGCGTTACCAAACATACCCCCGCCAGTGCCCGTGCCAAATGTCAGTTTGTTTTGACCAAATGCTCCCGATGAGCCAAACCCGGAAGTATTATTGGTGTTACCAAATCCGGAATTATTACCACCAAACCCTGAAGAATTGTTGGTGGCACCAAACCCTCCACCAAACCCAGTAGAAGTGGAATTGGTGGTATTGTTGTTATTACCAAACCCTCCAAATCCACTAGAAGTATTGTTGTTACCAAATGGAGACGATGACGTTTGTCCAAATGGCTTGTTCAACGACAGATTGGCACCAAACCCTGACGATTGATTATTGGTTTGACCAAACCCACCAAAACTCGAGCCTGTAGATTGACCAAATTGGGAAGTCCCCCCAATATTGCCATCTCCGTAGCGACGACCTTGTTCATAATCTTTGGCTCTCAATTCTTCAAATGAAAAGTTTTTATATTCGGGCATTGCACAAATGTTTTCAAACACGGTGGTATTGTTGTTGGGCTCCTTTTCCTTCACGGGGGCATAAGGTACCACTGCTGTGCCCTGGTTGGTCTGGTTATTATTATTAAACCCTGACCCTCCAAATGGCGACGAGGTATTGTTGGTACCAAAAGGGCCTGAATTGGTGGTGGATTGATTATTCTGACCAAAGGGAGAGGTATTATTGTTTTGTCCAAACGTTGATTGGCCACCAAACCGGTTTTGGTTATTGTTGTTGCCAAAGATCAGCAGGCCAGCGGTGGCTTGGTTGGAACCGAAGGGCGACGTCCCCCCTTGGGATGAATTGTTGCTGTTACCAAAAGGACTGGATCCTTGCTGGTTATTCTGACCAAAACCCCCGAACCCACCCAGGGTCAGAGTTCGGCCAAACATTGATGTTGTGAGGTGTGATGGAGTTTTGGTGAGAAAAGTGCGAGTGGGGGAAGAGGAGGAACGAGAGGGAAAGAATGGGCGAAAAAGAGAGGGAAGAAGGGAAAGGGTAGAAGGAGGGGGGGATTAATATAATGGGTTATACGTGGAGTGTTGGTTTAAGTAAAGTGGGTGTGGTTAGGTTTTGTGGTGGTTTAGTAGGAGTGTGCCATCGTAAAGGGAGGAAGGTAATTGGAGATTGAGGAAAAGGAAAGGAAAGGGAGGAAGGGGAAGAAGAAGAATAGAAAAACAGATAGGATAAGGAAAGGAAAAGGAAAAAGTGATTTAGTAAGTATTGGTTAAGAAATAATTTATAGAGAAATGAATGGTGAGGGTTGGTAGTTTAGTAAAGAAATGATCAGTAGTGCGAGAATTGCTAGTGAGAATTGCTAGTGAGAATTGCTAGTGAGAATGCCAGTGAGAATAGGTAGTTAGAATTGGCAGACCAACAATTGGCAAGCCATTGGTTATAATTGATGATTCACAATTATTCAAACTTACTTCGTTCATCATGGAAATGACCCATAGCTTCTAATACACCAATCATTACATTTACCAACCACCTAATCCATTGCCCCATCTTAAAATCATTACTAAAAATGGACAAATAAAATAACTATTACCAGTTTAAATCCAACTCCAGCCCTCTACTCCATTGATCAATCCAGGGCTAAACATTGCCATTTAATTAAATAAAGAGAATGAAAATATTGTGGAAATGGTAACGGAAGAATATTTGATCATCATCATTTTTCTCACCACCAATTATTCATCATTTGATTACATCATTTAATGACGACAAAACGCAACCTCCCCCCTCCCCCAAATTAGGTTTCAATGTTAATAAATTAAAAAGTCTATTCGATTATTATCTCATGCCACGAGATGATTATGCCAGTGCCAATAATATTCCCGATCATGATCGATAATAGAATAATCGTCTAAAGATTACTGTGTGCATTTCCTCCTCATTGTGCAGTAAATATGGTGACAACCATAACTCAATACCTTAGTCATCACCATGACCGCCAATACCCAACTGGGTAGGAAAACACCGCGGCTAATGATATTTACCCATACCAAGCTACGGCGATATTGCAGTGACTCCGTATACCGTACCTGCTTCCGTTATATTCATCGGGATGATGCGCCATTTTGTTTATTTAGCTTGAGAGATGGCTTCGGAAGCATATCCTGTATATAACCGAGAACCGGGAACATTGGAAACGTCCCTCTCGCCAAGTTATTACTTTTCCAAATTAGGCAAGATGACGCCAAGTGAGTCATGATCGTGGGGGTATACCCCCGAAAAGCTACCGCTTACTTAACCGTGTTCACCCTGCTAATCAGGACAATGACATTGACTACATCATATTGATCAATCTTGGTATTTTATGCTCATTAACTAATATACACATCTCTCATAATATTACATGTCAGCCGATTCTCTAGCAAATTCCTTCGACATGTCAGCGTCAGGAATCGAACCACAAATGGTTTCCACCATAATCCCAGTGACTAAATAAGGGTCAATGTTGGAAGCAGGACGTCTGTCTTCAAAGTACCCGTACCCTTCCTTGGCCACCGACCGAGGAATTCTAACTGACGCCCCCCGGTTGGCAACCCCCAGGGAGAATGCTTCACACGAAGCAGTTTCATGACGCCCAGTCAATCTTTGCTCGTTATCAGCACCATAAAGCAACATGTGTTCCTTGTGTCTCTTGGCAAGCTTGGCCAAGGCAGCTTCAATGTCCTTCATCCCACCAGGTTGTCTCATCAGTTTGGTGGAGACATTGGTGTGACAACCAGCCCCGTTCCAGTCACCCTTTAATGGCTTGGGGTGGAAGGAAATCTTGACACCAAACTCTTCGGCAACTCTTTGCAACAAATACCGGGCAATCCACAATTCATCCCCCATGTTGATCCCATTACAAGGACCAACTTGGAATTCCCATTGCGAGGGCATCACTTCGGCATTGATCCCAGAAATGTTAATGCCAGCATAAAGACAAGCACGGTAATGAGCTTCAATCACATCCCGGGCGTAAACCTTACCGGTACCAACCCCACAGTAGTAAGGGCCTTGAGGGGCAGGAAACCCACCCTTGGGCCAGGCATAGACATCATCAAATTGATCAAACAAAGTGTATTCTTGTTCAAGGCCAAACCAGACATCTTCATCTTCATGAGCCTTCATAAGCTTGGCACATTCATGACGATGGTTAAACTTGTTGGGAGTACCATCGTTGTTCCAACATTCACACAACACAATGATATTGTCCCCCTTTCTGAAAGGATCAGGGTAAAAGGCAGCGGGTCTCAAGTAGACATCGGAATTGTGACCAGGAGCTTGACCAGTAGACGACCCATCAAAGTTCCATTCGGGCAAATCGTCAGTCGAAGTGGGACGCTTATCCAACGTCTTACACTTCGACCGAGTGTTCCCTTCAGCATCAATCCACACGTATTCAGCCAACACCTTGCCATTTTGAGGCAAATCCAAATATTTGGCAAGGATGGCGGTTTGCTCGGTGATCGAGACCATTTTTTATATATATAGGGGAGGGGGGGGTTGGTTCACTAACTTGTAGTAAAGAATCGCGACGAGTGCGATGGTATATATATGAGCTGGGGAAGTTTCGCCCCCGTTGGGTGCAGGACATCCTGAAAAGAAATTTTTTTTTATCACCAGGCGTTCCGGATGCAGGGCTCGTAATAGGGGCATCAGCCAATCATAGCCCGGGGTGATAAAGATGACGGGATCGTTACCGACACTGCGTAAATGGGGGAATCCTATTAGGAGGGTGGTGGTTTCGTCATCACCACCAAACCTACTCAACGCTAACACTCCCCCGCAGTTTTTTCTTCTTTATACTATTGCTTTTTTTCATATTTGCTGGCCAGTTTTTTTTTTTATTTTCTCATTGCTACCAATTAACTTCAGCCTCGTGGTTGGTCAAGATAAGCACGAGTATTAGCCAAGCCAATTGTCACAAGCATTAATCCCCGAAACCGAGGGGTTGGTGGTAGCCTCACTGCCTGTTAGGACTAAAGGAAGTTGTGGTGCACTTGTCATTTCGGGACATACAGCTAGACATTGCCCTTGCATGTGACCAATTTATTCGGGAAGCAACGGGTCAGCGGAAGGGGGAAGGATTGGGGAGGAGTGATTATCAAGTGGTGGATATCGGACCATTTGAAATATTCTCGATCAAGGCAAGCAGTTATCGAGGCCGAGATCACGAGATCACGAGATCACTGGCGATTAGGCATGTTATTATCATGGTCTTGAGCGTTGGATGGGGACATTTTTGGTGGTGAGCCCTGTTGGCAATGAGCCTTGTACGGTGATGAGCGTTGGTAGTCACGGAGAAATGGAAAATCAGGGCAGTGGGCTGGGCATGATTTGAATAACAACCCCACCATATTGGCGTTGGGTCACCCGGTGGCAGCCGAGGACTCCGATTGACGTGCCGACCAACAATTTGATCTTCCATTACTTTTCATCTATTCTGGGAGACTTCCCATTGTGGAAGTTTGGGGAATTTCCATGACTGTTGGGCTACCATACTCAAAACCAGGTGATTCTTTCCCCGGGAGTTTACGGAAGAGTGTGGGGTAACGATTTAATTTACAAATCTGGGGATAAACTGGACCAGTCGTAAACATGATGTTTATCGCCGACGATTGATTAAATATCGTCTCATTTATTACCAAGTGGGGGGAATTAACTTTCATCGTCGATTACTCGTTAATCAGTTGTCAATAATTCGTCGATAATTTGTCGATAATTCGTTGGTCACTAATCGATCACTCGTCACAATTCGTCACAATTCGTCATGATCATTGTCGTTATCGGTTTGGATAACGGTTGAAGATTCAACACTATCAACGTTGTCGATATCTTGATCTTGATCTTCATCTTCATCATGATCTTGGTCACGATCTTGGTCATGATCCTTGTCATTATCATTCTCTTCAGTTACTTCTTCAGTCACCTCTTCAGTCACTTCTTCAGTTGCTTCTTCGACACCTTCCCCCTCCTCCTCATCCCCCCTCTGTTCCCCCTCTTCCAATAATTTCAGAACCAACCCCTCTCTCAATTGAAATTGAACATTACCCTTGGCTCGAACCAATTGTAAATATTGTTCATTGTCACTAACCAAAGTGTGGACATGGAAATCAATCAGCAGAATAAATTCCAGCCATTCCCCAAGTCCAACCACCACTTGGGCCTTGGCTTGACTATCCCGATACTCAACAAACGTATCATACAAATAATCCCGATACTCAAAAATGAGTTCCTTGGTCTTGTGGAATTGCTTCCAAACTTGCCACAGATTGACATCTTCTTGAGGGGCATTAGCTCCCGCTGCTTCCAACGCTTGCGTCAATTGTCGAGAAAACTCTTGTACGGTGGTTTCAGCAAACAGGTCCAATACATCGATTGTTTCTTGTAACACTTTAAAATAGTGCTTAACCACATTGACATGAGCGGGGGCCATCACTCCCAGAACCTTTTGTCCTAATTCTTCTCCCAAGTTCAGGGTTTCACTAATTTTATCCCTAAACTGTTGTCTAGTGACCAGTTCGGGGTATTCAGGGTCTCCCAGTTCAAGAATGGCTTCGTAATCTTTACCAATACTGGTAAGCATTTGATTTAAATCCCGGTAGCCGGTAGCAATTTTTTTGTTTTGCTTTTGCATGATCTTTTGTACCTTGGGTTTGGTTTCTCCGAGAATTTCTTCAATGTAGGGAGCCATTTCATCTTCGAGATTGGTAGTGGCGAGTTCGAGGGTGGCATTGACCTTGGTTGCAAAAAAGTTTAGTATTTGATCAAGGTATTGATTGTGATGGTCTTCAATGTCATTATTGGCTGGATCAATATCGGCAATGATGGTACCAGCAGAATTGGTCACAGTGCGAGTTTTGGTGAGGGTACCATCTTCACCCAAACTTCCAGTGATCTTGGTCACCGTGGTTGTTTTGGTGAGGGTACCATCACTCCCAACACTTCCTCTGGGTACCGTCACCGTTTTCGTTTTGGTAAGAGTACCATCATCACTCCCACTTCCTCTAGTAACCGTCACCTTTTTAGTCTTGGTAAGAGTACCATCATCACTCCCACTTTCTCTAGTTACCGTCACCGTCCAAGTCTTGGTTTCAATACCATCATCAGTCAAACTTCCCCCCGTTTCAGTCACAGTGGTCGTCTTGGTCACCGTTTGCGGCTCATCGTAATCAAACTCTTCGGGAACAGCATCGGCAGCATCAGTACTATCATCCTCCTCATCCCGTTGGTTAACCACCTCAATTGGCGCCACTTCCTCAATTGGTTGAGCCTCGGGATTATCTTGGGATTGCAGCGGCTTCACCGGCGTCATCCATTCCTCAACCCTATCCTTGACATCTTCAAAAGTAGCCACTACCGTCTGGTACCACTGTTTAGACGACAATTCATCGTGTAACTTGGTAGCATAATAAATAGTATTGGCCTCAGCAATTCTAGCATAAAACCGAAGCTCAATCACCGCTCGTTCGCCATAAAACTTCAAGGTATGCCAATGCTTCTTGATAGCAAATTTATCATCCAATTCATTGACAAAGTGGCCAATCCGACCAGAAATTTGATGCTGGTGATCAAACTGCTTAATCTTTTGCAATTGAGGCTTGATGGTGTTGTCAACAAACGGTATAAGGTGAGGGCGAAGGTTATCCCCCACTTTACAAACAAACACCGGATAAGGGCCAAGGCCAGACACATCGGTGGGCTCGGGGGCTAACACCGGACACACTGTCCCCCATAAATAGGCGAGATAGGTGGTAAACACAAACACAAAGAGCCTCCACGGATTAGTGAACATGGTGGGTGGTAAGAATGGGGATGATGCGACTTTATGGGGCGCCCACCATCACGTGATGGATAATTCAGGGGCATCGTCTATCGTCAATTCACAACATATATATTAATATATAAACCCCTCGAGGGTCGCTAATAACGGAGGCTAATCCTTCTTCAACTTGGGCTTAATTGTCTTGTCAAAATAGTGGTGGCCTTGGTCCACCACCTTGGACAATTGATCATAGGCCTGTTGTTCAACAACATCAAAGGATTGCCAGAACTTCAACAATACGGGGTCGACCACCTTGTGATAGTGGGCCTTGGCAGCGGCGATCTTGTCTTCAATCTTGTTTTCAACGAAAAACGGGTGAGAGTGGACGTGGGTATCCAAAAACTTGTGGGCCCGGTCGACATAGGGTTCGATAGCATCGTGGCCGGTTGCAATGGCGTCACAAGCGGCAGCGTGGTGACGGGCCAATGGGTGGAACACTTGGTCCACCCGCGAGTGCAATGGGTTTTCCTTGATTTCAACACACTTGTAATCAACAAGGTAGAAGAAATAGAACAAGAGAATCAGGGCAAGCGTGCACTTGATCTTAGCAAAGCAGCTCATGATGATTTGAAGTTGATGGGATTGATGGAACAAAAAACAATCCTCGAATGCTCGCCACCGGTGGGAAAAAAACCTTCACGTGCGAATGACGAGGGGCAAGGTGGGGAGGGAGGGGAGGCTGCACCAATCGGTGGTAACCAGTAATGATAACCAGATTGCTGATTAAATGACCAGACTTTATCCTCTAAACCCTTTGGGGATATTATACCCCGATCAATTTACCCTCAATTCATCTATCATTTTCACCACCTCACCATATGCAGGAAGCAACTCCCCTGACAGAATAACCTCCACCTCACCAAACCCTACCTGCACGCCTGCACGAACCCAACCCCGATTCGGATAGAGTATAAACATTACTCAACTCTTCCATCTCATTGACGACGCTAACCGATCATGACGCTAAAGGACCCTGACGCCATGGACAAAGAAAATATTGACCCCCTCCGCCTGCCTCATAAACCCTGCGAACTGCTGCTATTAGACAAGTACAGGGCTAAACAACGCCAACTACACCATCACCAACACCAAGTGGAACGGCTCAAGTTTGAGTTGATGGAACTTCTGATTGCGTTGGAGAATGAAAAGTTGTCCCACCGCATGGCCAATAATCCTAGCCATGATATTTATAAGCAAGTGCACCAGGAGACTACCAATGAGTTAAAGGTGCTTTCATCGCCCACTCGGGGCCAACGACCACTGGGAGGGTTGGAAGTGGTATTGGAGCCAGTGCAATCGCCATTACAGCTGATTCGACGCAAGGCATCGATGTTGAATGATGAGTGGAATCCTGTGGTTCAACAGATTGGCCAGGAACTTCATAAAAAGACGTCACTGATATTTAGTGGGATTATGGGGAATATTAGTCCGGTGAAACCGACGAAGCCATCCCAGTTAGTTCCTGGACCTGGACGAGTTTTATTTGATCAGGAGGTGATGGTAGTTGATATTGATGATTATGAATCGGAGGGGGAAGGGTGGGGGAAATAGGGGGATGGCATGAAAGGAAGATTTTGACGATTGATGATATGCACTATTGATGATTTTCACTTGGGGGATTTTGACCGTTGAAGTTTTTGACTTTTAAGAATTCTCGATTTAATGGTACAACCTTCGACATTAAAGTTTTCCCTTTTGAAAATTCTCACATTGATAATGTTGACGTTTTTAAAGTCATGGCATTTGAAGTTACAAGTGTTAAATTATTATCACAATTGAGGTTTCAACATCGAAGATTTTCAATTTCAAAGATATCAATTATCATTGACCTTTCCCCTCCTACACCCATCCTACAATTCATCTACTATTCTTCATTATATTGTATTTGCCACATCATCATTTATCATTGAGCTTTCGCTCAGGGTATTATCATTGTTCCCTCATCTGACTTTTCCCTCATCTCGTTATCGCCAGGTTACTTTAATGCATCATCAATTTCCACTCCTCTCTCATTTCCCTCACATCATATCTTCATCGTCAAGCCAATTTCTCGCCCTCAGAATCGCCTTTTCCCATCTCTTTAAATTCTTATCCCGTTCTTCAGCGTCAATCTGAGCAGTAAACACCTGTTCATTCTTATTCCCCTTAATTTTGGCCCTCAAATCATCAAAGTCTCGCCATACCCGTTGATCAGGATCCTTGGAGGCCATACCAGCGGCAATGGCTGCTCCCAACGCAGTACACTCAGCAATTGGCGCCCGAGTAACATTGACAATGTGTCCCAAAATATCGGCCTGAATTTGCAAGACTTCATCGGCCTTGGACATCCCCCCATCCACCCGTAACAATGAAATCGCCGGAGTCTCACCATCCTCAACCTTGGGATTGGTAGAGTTATCCCGGCCATCCTCCGCCATGGCCTTTAAAATCGCCCGCACCTGGTAACACACCCCTTCCATGGCGGCCCGAGCAATATGAGAGGCAGTGGTGTATTGAGTCATCCCAAAGATGGTACCCCGAGCGCCCCGGTCCCAATAGGGAGCGTATAACCCCAGAAATGCCGGGATAAACACCACCCCACCCGAATTGTGGACTTGCGACACCAATGGACCAATGTCATGGGCACTTTCAATCAATTTCAAGTTATCCCGCAACCACTGGATAATCAGCCCTGCCACCGCAATCAGCCCTTCAAGAGCATAATGGGGCTCGCCTGACTCCCCCTCTAAACTGGGGAACCAGTACCCCAACGTAGTCAAAGTGCCGTGCTCGGAAATGATCTTTTCCGGTCCATTGTTATAGAGCAAAAAGCACCCGGTCCCATACGTGCACTTGGCGTCCCCTCGGTTTAACGCCAATTGGCCCACCAACGACGCCAGCTGGTCACCCAAACACCCACAAATGGGGACCCCGGATAACGTCTTGAGAATATCAAGGGCCTCGGGAGTAATGAGTTCGTGGAAGCCAAGATTGGTCAAATTGGGTGGGGCAAACAGTCCATAAAACTCCGACAGCGACACAATCTTGGGCAAGTGGATGCGGTCGGGATCAATGCCCCAAAAGTCAAGCAACTCGTCATCATAGTCCCGAGTCTCAAGGTCCATAAAGTAAGTTCTCAGGGCATTGGTGACGTCCAGGACGTAACTACGCTCACGAGTCATGTGGTAGATCAACCAGGTGTCGATGGTACCAAACATCAAGTTGCCACTGCCCAGCTCATACTCTTCGCGAATGGCATCATCATTATCCAAGAGCCATCGAAGCTTGGGAGCAGAAAAGTATGTCAGAAGTGGCAACCCGGTTTTTTGCCGTAACCGCTCCTTTTCATCTTCATCAGTCATTCGCTCCAAATGCTGAACAATCTCGGCGGTTCTGGTATCAGTCCAGGTAATACCATTACACAATGGCTTGCCGGTCCTTCGGTTCCATACCACCGTGGTTTCCCGCATATTGGCAATACCAATCGAACGCACCTTATACTTGATCTTAAGGTCAGGATCGCGGTTGATCTTGCGCAACGTCAACAAACTGGCAGTCAAACACTGGAGGGCGTTTGCAAGGATGTGCACCGGCATACATTCCACCCAACCTGGTTGAGGGAATCGCAACGTTGGCCCCACACTCGCCAGGTTGTTTTCCACCATGACGTCGTCGGTGATCAGAATGGCCACCCCTTCTGCGGAAAAGATGGGCTGGTTATGTCTCATCAACGAACTCCGTCTCCGGAACTGGTCGGTATTGGACGATTCCGCTGGCGCTTCTGATGCCGACGTCAGGTATTCGATCTGATGTTTGGCCAACTCCTCGCCGTGCTGGTTGAACATGATGCATCGGGCCGAGGTGGTGCCGATGTCGATGGCGGCAATCACGGGATGTGTCTCCTGGACACTGTTTCGCCTTGGCATGATGATGGTGGTTAGTGTTGTCGCTACCAAATGAGTGTAGCTTTTTCATGGACGCACTGTGCACTCGCCCTAGAAGCACTCGCCGTGTTTGTATGCAGGAGGGACGTTTGAGTGGGGGAGTGATGACATTCTTGAGCATGGCAAACGTGGGGAAGATAAAGGGGTGTGAACCAACGGTTGGGGAGGGAAGTGGGAGGAATCGACTGGTTATGGTAATGTAATTATTGGGGTTGACATTAAATCCAAATGGGGTGGGGGACGGCCCAGCATCGGCAGTGGATCCTGGCCGTATGTGGGTTAATGCGGAAGATCGTCAGTACGCGTCCCGGTAGACCTCGGGTGTAACAGAATGGTCTCCTAATAGTGGCCGAGGATTCCTACCACCACCAATCCCGTCCAGATGATGACGATGGCGATGGTGGGGTGGCGGGGTTTGGTGTCAGTCATGGGTTTTACCAGCCATCTGTCACTCCTCATTTGGCTACCCCTATGGGGTCCGCTGTGGTGTCCCCGTTGGTGTCCCGTTTGGGTTATTTGAGTTATTTGGGTCCCCAGTCTTTGATGCCCCAAATACAACCCCCGGGTTTGTGGTCCAGTTAAACTCATAAGATCACTATTTCACAATTAATCACCGATCGGAAATTTAATTGAAATGTTAAATTAGCCAAAGTTGTGATCACTGCGTATCAACTTGTCATGACAACGTCTCGTTTCAACCACGATGATGATTTGTGATCATCTATATAGTAGCGGGTGGTACTTGAGCTATTATCATGGACCCCACTCATAAGACCATTCAATTATACCACGAATACCGACAATTTGTAGTAGTCAAGTCGTGGGTGACGCCTGCCACCGACGCCAATGAGATCCAAACCGCAGCCATTACCCGTAGATTGCGACAATTGGCTCAGATCAAACATCCGGCGCTTTTACCCATTCTCCATGTCGATGGAATTGAGGATATTATCCTGGTGGTGACACCATACTGTCCCCATGGATCGGTGGAAGACTTGGTGCGACACTGGGGCCCATTACCCGATATTATCGTTGGCTATATTGTCAAGAAGGTATTACAGGGATTATCATTTCTTCATGACCATCATGTTTGTCATGGGAATCTCAAACTTTCCAATATTCTCATCAATAATCGCGGGTCGATTATTATTGGTGATTTTGCAATTGAAGGCAGTAGAAGGGGTGACATTTTGGCGGTGATCCAGTGTACCATGGCCATGGCCATGGCCACCTCCACCAATGTTGCTCTTTTTATTCAACAATGTTATAGTCATCAAAAGGTACGGTTATTGCAACAGCATGAGTTTGTGGGGATTGATAAGAATGATATTCGGGGATTATGGGACCAGTTGATTGGCTAGGAAAGGAAGTCCAATATTGAAAATTTGAAACTTGAAATTCTAATGCGCCACTAAAAGTCATTTAGTGTCAATGAACGAAGCTTTTCAACCATCTCTGTCAGTAACCCCTTGTCCCCTTCCTCTTGTTCACGTACCCGCTGAGCCTGCTGCCACAATTGAATAAAATGATTCATCTTATCGCCAGCGTGCTCATTCACGGTAGGAATGATTTGATCAATGGCCAAAAACATACAAAAATATGATAATTCTCGAAATGACAGGTGCTCAGAATAAGGCACCGAATACATTCGAAACACCTGAGCATCAGGGTTAACCAGCTTTTGTGCTGCAGTGGTAGGTTTGGGTGATTGGTTAAGGATATAATCAGCAGTATACTCAACCTCGTCACTAATACACTCAATCAATTGGTTCATTTCAAACTGGGGCACCTCGGTGCCAATCCCTTTGGCACCAGGCACAAACGACCATCCCGTAGGACGAAGGCCCACACAGTGGTCAAAGTGGTCGTGGTACCGGTTATGACGGAAATAATTACACATTTCGCTCATTCTGGCCACGATCGGCATCGGAACCAAATGAACCACCGCCGGTCCCTCTCCTCCCAACTCGTCGGTGGTGAGTACCAGATCTAAATACTCGTCATTATAGGTGGCAATAATGTCGGGCTTATCGCCACGGCCATGGATGGTCAGGACATAGATGGCACACCCCAACCGCTTCAGAATAGCTATAGCAAGCTTTTCTTTACCAATGAGATAAGTACCAACGAGCACCAACAACTTCTTTTTCTTTTGGCGGGGTCGGCCCCATGCCAACATATCGGTGATTCTAGATTGACGTTGGCGACCACACCACTGATTATATATCGAATCATTGGTCATCAATTGAGAAAAAGCCTCTGCCACCACTTCACACACCGTTTCTTGTTTAGGAAAGTTATATTGTGGGGCCATATAGGTGGTATCAAGGTAGACTCGGGCAAGACGAGCCCCAGTCAAGAATGGCAGTAATGATGGATGCTCCATCATCGCTCGACATACCCGAAAGTCCCCGCAATGGAGCTGGAACTGTGAGTTGCCATCGAGGGTCACCGATTCAAAAAGAAAGATCGCTGCTCCTGGACAGTGATTGGCCGAGATGGGGGTGACGTAAAGACCAGGAGAATGGTCGAGTGACGGTGACGGCTCCACCTCCTCCACTGCTTGCGGAGTATAATCTCTTATTCGGTAACGGCGGTCCAATGCCAATGCCATAGTAAACCGGGGATCGACACTAAACCTTAACCGGAGAAGATTGGCGGTAATTGTCGTGCAAATGATAAGCGGCCGATACTTGGTGGCATCATCATAATCGGTATCGCTACCAAACACCCGTTCATAGCTCCATTTTTTCGAAATGCCGCCGTAGTGATCGCTATGGAAATGGGTGAGCAAGTAGGTATTGATAGTTTGGTGGGGAGCAAAGTTAAATGCATCAACGGCAATAGAGTAGGAGAGGTGAGTTCCGGTGGGGAACGTCATGATCTTTACCGGAGGGATCGGAGGTTTTTGGCGGCTGGTAGGAGCCTTGGATGGGGGTTTGATTGGGGTATTTTTGCATTGGATAGGGGAGGTGTTGATATATTTTGCAGTTTGGGGAGGGGGGTTGGTGGTGGTGGCTTTGGCCACTGTGGTGTTGGTCACCGTGGTTTTGGTCACCAAGGTATCTGTTTCGACTTTTACTACCGTCTTGATCCGCTTAGAGGGGTGGTCCAAGCAACCATGGACATGAGCGTGACGGGCGGATATTTCAAGTAATTGAAGATCAAATGAGCATACTGGACATGGTATAGGGAGGGGAGGGGGGAGGGGAGTGATTGAAGATGATGATGATGATGATTTCAATGAAAACTCCAATATTGATCGTTGACGTTTGCCATCCTTCATGGAATTGGTCCGATCGGTGCGGCTCAAATTAGAGATGATGTTGAACCGTTTTAGTACAATTTGTGATTTTAGCAGAAAGATGGAAATTTTGAGAAAAAATCTTGAAATCTAGGACACCAAAAGAGGTGGAGGCAACGACGATACCTTTTTCAACAAGTACTTCACCATAATAATCTACAAATTTTAAATAGTAACTACCTCCACCCCACGCCTACTTTACCCACCATTCTAATGTACACTTATTTATTATCGTTCGGCATAAGCCGCCTCTATTACACCTAATCTCTGGCTCTTCTTCTGTATTGATCACCACCTCTTCTGGGACCCCGTTGGATTCTTTGAGGTCTTTCAGCAGGAGCAGTCTTCAATCTGGTCAAGGGCAAGATACCTTCAGGAATGTTGAGTTCTTGTCTCAAGAATTCCACACCTTCGTCAGTCAAGGTGTAGTAGTAGTATTGCCACGAGAATTGGGTCTTAACGAACCCCTTGGAGGTCAACGATTGCAAAGCCTTGATCACGTACAAGTTTCTGGTGTCAATTTCTTCATGCTTGGGTTGGTCAAAGTCCTTCTTGGCAACAACAACACCTTCTTGGAACAAGTATTGGTGGATCTTCTTTCTGTCGTCCTTGGGGATTAACATGATGGGCACGGTCTGACTATTTGGGTTGAAAAAATTTCCAGTGCATGGTTGATTGAGTCCGCGGTGGAGGGTGCGAGGGTTATAACCCTAAACACGTGATTGTGAGCCGCACCAATTGGCAAAAATTATCATGACAAGCATGAATACGGGAGGTGGTGGGGAGTAGTGTTTGTTTAATTAATATGAATTGTTGGGTAAACTTATCGTTTCTTTCATTTCCTTCTTGTAGTTGTTGCCCTTTTTTCTTTATCTTTATCATTAGTGTTGTAACCTCGATTTGACCGTTTTTTCCTAGGCCTCACTGTGGCCTAATCGTCCTAGCATCGTGTCGCATGTACCCGCTAACGAAGATACTAGTGCGGGTGGGAAATTCGGTGGTACCCCGTTCAATTCCTTGCTCGTGAGAGCTCCAGCGCGTAAGCGTGGGCGTTGTTATAAGCAATTACGGGGCTCGCCCCATGGGAATGGCAACGCGAACGGTTGGCCCTTTTAGGAGGAGCTGTTTAGTGCAATATGCGACCAATACGCACCCGATACCGATCATCGTTGGTAGGCGATCTTTTTGAGTGCGTGGGATCGATCCGTGATGATGATGGGAGTGAGATTGGAGTATAAACTGATGAATGTTCTCCGGTTTGGAGTTTTGGGGGCTTTGGTCTATATTATTCATCTGCAAATTCTTCGTTTGGGTTTCAACGGTTGACAATCAAGCCTTCAATCAAATTGTCATTGAGGTTCACGAGGCGACGGTGTACCAAATAGACAACTAAACGACTCATAGAGATAGACCCTTACGCCAATTATATCAATTAACGCATTGCTGATATGGTGGGAAAGAGTTGGTTAAATTTGTAGCCAAGTTCATTGCCCAAGTGGATGGTTTAATAACCTATAGACCTAACTTACTCAAATTTCACCGATTACCGCCGTCACCCTAATACCATAACTGGGTAGTGAGTTGTCGCTTATCCTAGCCGAATTGTACTGCTTCTTTCAACTTATCTCATGTCACCATTTTATCATCCCTACCACATCTCTATTTATTCCATATCGCTAATTCTTTCACGTCCCTCTTCCCTCCTTACCCACACCAAACCCCCTCATCTTCTAGCCACCACCCTTTCGCATCTTCATCGACCACCTCCACCCAAGTTCGATCCACTTGTCGCACCGCACCATCTCTCGAGGCAATGATCTTTGCCAGCATTCGCCGGATCTTTGCCCTGTTCCGAACTGAAGAAGAAGAACGGCGCTATTCCCGTCGGGCCTTTTTCCAATTGCTTGGGTTTCTCCTGCTGTGTGTGTTGTTCTCGTTCGTGGCCCAACGAATGACAAAGCTGGTGGGGGTTCCCTAAGGAACTTCTTATCTATACACAAATACACTATACATCAGTCGTTACTATTACTAATTCAACAACATTTCCTTGGCCAACTGGTACGCCGACCATGAGATGGCCGACGCGGGGATATTAAACAATACCCGAGGCTTCAACCCCCGAGTAAACCCGCTGATGCCCTGGACCCGGTACAATGTAGTCACCCCCAGCCAAAACCCACTCACTTTGCGGATTTCAGCCGATTCACTCATGCCTTTGGTTTGCAAGAGAGTCTTGACACAGTCCAATGGGGTAGTTAACCCAGCGGCGACCCCCCCGGCGACCCCCCCGGCGATACAATGGGCCCAGGGATTATAGACGGCGTTGGGGTTTAACAATTGCGAGGTAAACTCGTACACCCCAAAATTAAGAGAATTAAAGGGGATGTTGGTCATAAGGGTAGTGGGGTATGACAAGTAGAATGCCCCCAACCCTTCATTCTTATAAATCTTACCGGCAGTCTTAAGCATGTCCATCGACTGTTGACCGACCTTTTTCGATTCTGACGCCAGCACTTGCATCCGTTGCTTGATGACATCGAACGGGTTCATCAACGCATCCAGGGCGATGGTAGCGGCGACCCCCGCCATCAGCGCAATCAACGGATGATTCTCCAGGGTGACAATCTTGTTGGTCTTGGGCAGGGTGGTCAACCGATTGCAAAGAAATGTCTTCAGCACTTCAAATACCGAAAAGTATACCGCATGGGCTGGTCCGGCCCCCATTACCACCAGCAGCACCCCTCGCCATAACGACCGGGCTCCTTCCGCCAGAGAGATCTTGCGAATGGACAGGATAATCAGCAGCGACAACGGCGTCAGGTTCCCCGTGCCCACGAGCTGCATCCGGGTTTTGATCGAGTCTAACGGGAACATTACCGTGTGTTCCATGATCCCAGCAAACGCCCCAGCAGCAAGATGGGCTGCCAACGAGGCATTTTCGGGCAACGCTTCGTAGTCAATCTCCCCAGCGGTGTCTTGGACATCGATGAATTTGATAACGTGGGAGTCAGCCATGGCCCTTGAGTGAAAAATTGGTCGCACAAGTGAAATGAAGAAAGCCGGTGCCGGACACGGCAATGGGGCGGACAAGTTGAGGAGATGGGCGGGTAGAGGAGGTGGGGGGAGAAAAGTTGGAAATTGGTTTATCTAGTTTGACTTTGTTTGCGTGGTCGTTTTCTATCACTACTAGTGGCAATAGCAATCGCAAGTCTCAATTGAGTAACGTTTAATTATGAAACGGTGAGAGCTAACGGTTACTATAAACCAGTGTGAGAGTTAACGGCTATCATGAAACGGTAAATACCGTGGAGGGCATAACAGTTTGTAGGGGGGATATGGGGAAATCGTTTAGTTGGAAGGAGATAAGATGATTACATGTGGTAGAATGGGATACACAAACCCACTAAATGATTGCTAAAGGTAATCACTCGAGCGTAAAGCACTATGAATTGGAGTTATTGCATGGAATGATGTAAAAGGAAAAAATATCGTCTTTTGTTTTAACGACGACATTACCTATCAATGATAGAATTAATGGTGTAATTGACATTCCTAATCTTTGCCACTTATAGTAATAATGGTTAATTTAAATTATTTTGGACTAAACTGTGCTGAAAAAGACATTCTTTCATCTAATCGTTAGATGCTATAAAATGAAATACGTTTAACCATTTCTATATGCGATGGGTGGCTTTTTCCACTTTTTTCAATTTTCCTCATCATTTACAAAACGAAAAAGGAAAGGACATGGAGAATGATGAACTGCCGCACGCCATTTAAAATTTCCATTTAAAATAACCTTTAATATTAAGATAACCGTTTTGTGGCTTTGACTTTTGTCAATATTCCTCACCATTTACAATAAAGTATTAACATAATCATGGGGCGTACAACAACTTCCAAACTACTGGTATCCAAGGCTCACCGCTACATAACGTGTATTGAACCTAGGTTATAAGCTTAATAAATTAATCGTCGTAAATTACGCCATATGGCATCAAATATTATCGCTTATACCATCTTGTTGTCATCTCCACTACCCCACCCCCTACTCATCACCAATTACCACTTGGTGTGGGTGCTAACTTTACAATTTCAATTATCGACTAATGATGATCATTATAATTAATGAAGTGCTGATTGTAACTTAAAATGGCATGGAGAACGCATTACGATTCACCAATTGATTCTGGAACTAACGCAACAACTACTAGATACCCTAAGGATAAATAATTCCAGATGTACGGAGGTTATATTTTATGTTTAATTTTACCCTTTGATGCTTCGTGATCAACATCCAAACTTTTAGATTTATAATTAATACCCACTCAACTTTTTATCCCAGCAAATACCTATCGTCTATTTCCTGGAGTCATTTACCTAAAAGTTTATCTTCCTAGAGTACTTGACTCTAAAGTTTAATAGAATAGAGTCACTCACTTTAAAGTCTATTCAAAAAAGTCGTTCTTCCAAACGTCAATTACCATTGACTTTAAAGTCTATTCAAAAAAGTCGTTCTTCCAAACGTCTATTACAATTGACTTTAAAGTCTATTCAAAAAAAGTCATTCTTCCAAACGTCTATTACCATTGACTTTAAAGTATATTCCCCTAAGCCATCCTTCTAGACGTCTATGGTTTAAGCTTTTATTTCAGACGTCACCCCCAATGGTTTAAGCCATTCTTCTAGACGTTTCCCCCGAATTTCTTAAACATCAACTCCGAAATAATTTTATGTATTTCTTGACCATTTTTCTTTCAAACGTCTATTGGTTTAACCCCACTAAAACGCTCCTTTTTGCTCGGGAACAATCGTCAATACCTTGCCGGTGTTTATATAAGTAATGACATTTTCAACCGTCCACTCTTCCATGTGTCTAATCGCATCCACCGTCCAGGTGCCCATATGGGGCAAACTCACTACTTGGGGTAAATCTAATAACTCTTCACTCACCACGGGCTCGTGCTCAAACACATCACCACCAAACAGCCCCACTTTACCTGATTTCAATTGATTCAAGAGCTCGGCCTCGTCGATAACCGCCCCCCGAGCAGTATTGATGATGATGACTCCATCCTTCATTTGACCAAACTTTTCCCGGTTGATCAAGTGGCGAGTGTTGGCATTAAGAGGAACACTCACCATGATAATGTCACTGGTTTCAATCAACTCCTTTTCACTAACATAGGTGGCGCCGGCCTCCAATTCGGGCGTCAACCGGTTACGGTTATAGTACTGGATCTTTTGAAACCCAAACGGTTTCAACCGGTCCCGAATGGCTCTACCAATGCCTCCCATCCCCAAAATTCCCACTACCTTGGCCTCCGGCAGTCTCCCCACTGGTGCACCGGCAAATGGGATTTGGGGCCACTTTTTGATATTGTCGTGGCCAATTTGGTAGTTTCTCAAGCATGATAACGTCAAGTATACAGCAGTATCAGCAGTGGGCCCTTCCACCGGCTCAGTAACATTACTCAACTGGATCCCCCGCTTGGTCAACGGCTCGGGATCAACCTGGTCGTAGCCAGCACCACAGTGGCTCACCAGCTTCACCGTCAGCGGCAAGTGACTGACCAACTCTTGGTCAAACCGCCCCGTTTGGTTGACACTATTAAACGTCCGGGTGATATTGGTAATGCCGTCGTACTTGCCATTATCCAAGTCGCTCAAGAACTCCTCACGGGAGTGGGACGCCAAGTCAATAACATCAGCAATGGCAGCAAGCTCCTCCCACTTCTTCTGGGCATAAACAACTTTGCCTATACGGAGGACTTTGGGTCTGGCGGTGGACATGGCACGAATGATCTGAATTGCCATTTGCGGGAGGGTGAGGATTTATATGCGGCACCCCACTATGTGGGGTGGGGGAGCGTGGGGGATCGAGGACCAATATCACCGCCTTGGCTAGAGTGGGGGCAGCGATGCTATGGCCTTGTTGTCGATCATTTCTGGTTGATTTTCATTCTATTTTTCTTTCGTTATTTTGTTTGACATGAAAATGGGGCAAACTCAAATTGAGCCGTTCGGTGCCACCTGTAGGAACGGAGTGCCAATCTTCAACCAATTAAGTTTACCTTTATCGATGGCGGTATTTTTATCGACTGATTATTTAATGGATCTACCGTTCACTAGGGGGCCACCGAAGCGATAGCCAAGCTTATAGTTTATAATAATTTTCTATATGATGAAATGATTTACCACCGAAGTTAATTAGTCCAGCCAACGAGGTAGCCATCGGCCAACACCGAGGGGAACTCTTCAAACTCCAACGCCGCCATCCCCCGGTACCGTTTCAGCAGTTCCAGTTCGACGAGTTGGGAGTATGACCAGTCGTAGAAGTCTTCCATATTGTAACGAAGCTTACGGAATGGATCATTGTAGATTTTGGCCAACGTAGCCACATTGGGGTGGTAATGGTTCATGAGAGCGGCAAGTTCCCATACCAGGGACTCCAACGCCGCCGTTTTAAGGGGATTAGCTTCATTATTATCAAAGGGATCACCATGTTCACCATGGGGCCGGTGGATCATTTGCATACACGTAGGATGCAACTTGAGTAAGTTATACACGAATGGAATCACCGCCACCACGGCCGGGGTGGGGCCATCCAACGAGAGCCGGGCCAACCGCTTAATAAACAGTGCCACCAACTGGGCACTTAAATGTGACAGCCCCAAGAAGAGCTCACACAACCGCATGAATCGCAGCCGGTGGGCCAGAGCCATCATCTCGGCGGTAACCAACGAGTAAAGCTTGGTATAAAAGTCGGGATATTCCAAGTTATACTTCTTCATGAGCTCCCAGAGCGACAGTAACGTCAAGAGTGACAATTCTCCCCCTTGCTCGTAGCATTGAGTCAAAAAGTCGAGCAATTGTTGCGGTTGATACATGTGGGGGATGATCCGTTTGTGGAGAACGGCCATGATGCGTTGGTAATCGTCAATGGTAAGCTGGGGCAGGGTCAAGAGCTTCATCGTCACCTCCTGAAAGTGGATGGAGAACTGGGACGGCTTAACCCGGGCGGGCAACTCGGTTTGGGCAATCTGGCCATCCTCAAGCAGCGTTAACCGCTCTACCATGACAAAGTAGTTGTCAAATACCTCAGAGGTGATCTCTTCTGCTAACTGGTGGAAGAAATAGAACCGAATATCAAAGTAGGGCACCAAGTAGGTGGTGGTGAAATGGGCCATCACCCCAGGGTTGGCCAGCCGAAGCAAGGCTAGCCGGACTAGACGTAACCCCTTGTCAGAAAAGTATGCCTGTTTGCCAGCAGCATCGGTTTCGTGCTTGACAAGTTGCATCATGAGGTCAATGGCATCAATCGCGAGCGATTCGAGGTCTCCCGGGGTCTGGATGATCGAAACCAACGACTGTTGGAACTTGGAATATTGTGAATTAAGCCATTTAACTGCCAATACCTTTTTTTCATCATTTTGGTCCAGTTTGCGGACGGTGAGACGGTTTTGATTGATAAAGTGAAGAAACACGTTAAAGAGACCAAGAGCGAGGTGGCGAGCGATGGGCTCATCTTGTTCCAGTAACTGGGGGATATTTGCTTGCCAAAGTTTCAAAAGCACCACGATTTTATTCATGTCATTGGCGGTGATGATGGCTTCGGTGAGGGTATCGATGGCGGCATTGGTGAATTCAGGGACAGGGGAGATCGGGACTGTGGTAGCGGTGGATTTTTTCAGCTGCTTTGTCGCCTGCTTCGGCGACTTCGTCGTCTTTTTAAGTTTAGGGGCCATGGCGATGAATTGAAAGCACTAGATTAAACCCTAGTACAAGGTACGTTGCAGCACTGACGTTTGACCTCATCGCGAGATTTTTACGCACAAGCTCCTAACCGGGAGGCCGAGTATAAAATGCGTCCACCCCCCAAAGTTTTTTTCTTTAATGACCTTCCATAGTTTTTAACTATATGATGAAATCTCGCGTATTATCCGACAATTCCCCTTTGAGTTGAGTCTACTTTCGGGTGGATTCCTTGGAGATGTGGCTTGACCGTCACCGGGTTGATTTGGGGATAATGTCTGGCGCACCCTTCTTGTTACTTTTAACAGGCATAAGAGTTTCTGATCCAACTATGGTGGTTAGTTTATGTAGTTTGCGTTGTATTTGGTAGAGTTAGTGTGTGGGTTTGGTTGGTAGCGTTTGCGACTTACGGTGAGCCCCACCAGTTTGAGTTTGACCCCATCTCGATTAGCATCACTATAGTTCATCATCTAGCCGTATGAAGCTTAATAACCCATCACCACCCTGTTGCGATGGCCAGGCGAGGTGAGGTGGGTAATGTCGATGAAAAGTTCGGAAAATCAATGTATCCCGGCTAAGTGCGGTGGGACATTTGGAATCCAGCCATTGTGCTCCAATTAGCGATTATCGGGCCACTTTCTGCGGGTTTATGACGTACCCTTGTTGCGTTAGAGAAGAAAAGTCAATTTTATGATCTACGATGCTTAAACGAAGGAAAATATTCGGTAGCTGAGAGGTAGCGGTCACAGAAAGGCATGAATTTTGCATCTGGCAGCGAGAACCAGGAGCGATTAAGGGCACCCACCCCCGCCTAGTTGGTGAGGCTACGATCTAGCCAATCGTTACCTCAGCGCAGGTACCAACCCATCACAAAATTGGGTGCTTGCGGTGTCGATTTACTAGCTTTATGCATTTACCGATGGTTATGGGATCATAGAACAAAACTTACAGGTGACTACAGGTGGGGCTAAGCTTGGAAGCAACCTGGTTCGACTTTGGCATGATTGGCAGCTTCTGGAAACACTCTATTTTGGCACCAATTGGAAAATGCGAGTCACCCGCCCCAAGCGAAGATCTAGACAGTAAATGCCGAAGCATTGATAGCAGCGTCGTCACCAACATGAGGTTGGATCTGCGGCTACCCCAGCATGTGGAGGCAGGACGGTAATCTTCATGAACCCTGTCGCTCTAGGCAATCTCAAGTCAGTGGTGTGGCCCTCGATAATTCTTGATTAAGGTTCACAGAGAGCTTGCACACCATGAGCTCGGGGCTAGCTGTCACGGTGACAATAATGGAAAATATTGACAATGTCAGCAAAACGACAACTGGAGCGATAACACATTTGTGGGAACCTATCCATGGGATGTGGGGGAACAATAATTTTATCAGGTGATTTGCCACGGATTTTGTTGCACAAAGTGGATTTCAATTGCCGAGAGGGCTAGACCCTTTTCAATTAGTGCAGCTTCGGTACACAATTGGTACCTGTTGCTAAATACGGAACACCGAAAAACGTCAGGGTAGACCATGACGTCGTCGTGAAACAGACAACCGATGGTCGATGATGGAAAGGTTCGCTGGAGTAGTAGTGTCGTTTGCCGTAAGTGGTTACCGACATTTGACCCCGTCGCCATTCAACCTGGTTGCGGTTGACCGCCCCCACCACCTCTGCACTAACTAAACCCAAGGGTGGGGGGGACAGCGGTATGGAGGTGACGGGTTGGTATTGTCAATAACTCCGATGGGCCCTATGGTGCCAGGCCAAGGATTTTGTGATGGCAGCAATGGTCGATTTCCGGGGGAGAAAATACACATATCCTAAATCGGTTAGATTGAACCATGTCGTCATCCGTATACATTCTAAAGTAATACTGCTTGTGGAGTAGGATTGCCGCCAATTGTTGCTAGGATTGATCCTAGGAGCCCCGAGTGCAAGTTGACGACTTGCCTCATCATCGATTGACTTAAGTGTCAGTTTAGCGATGTTAACCCCAGACGTCAGGGTCCACACCCGAACCCTGGCGGTACATGTATGGTTACCTGAGAAACTGGAGGTTGCCATGTAGATAGAAGTAGAGTCAGGTTTACTCGGGGGAAAGGAGGGGGACCCCGACAAGTGGCAGTGGCAGGGTCGGATGAATCGGGGTTGCTGATTTTGGTCAAGGAGAGAATGGATTGAACCGGTTGACCAATTCATCCGATATTGGCTCTCTTCAGCTCTCTCCTTCTCCGTGGCTACCGGTGGCTACGTCGGCAGTGGTGGTGATGGTAGTCTCCTCCGGATTTGGCATATGTTTGCACCAACATGCTTGAACCGGGGGTTGTAATGTCGACATACCAGCGGTGCTTCGACCTCAATAGAAACGAGGCCAACTGGGATGTACAATGGCATCAGTGGCCAACCGAAATTAAAAGCGAGAGAAAGGCTACAGACACTACCCCCACCGCAAAAAATAATAAAAAGCAAAGAGGTTTACCCGTGAGAGGATGAGCTTCCACAGTCTTAGCACTGATCATCCATAAGCGGTGTGTTGGGTTCGCCCCTTATGTACTGGTTAAAAGCCCTGAGGGGCTCAGGGGTCCAGCAACAATCCTTACCCTAGTTCGTATCCCGAAGAGAAAACCCTAGCTGTAGGTAGAAACAACCGAAGATACCATAGAGCGTTACCGAAACTGGTGGTGCTTCTGTGGTGGTTCCTTCGCAGTGGTCAATGTCGTTTTTAGCCGTTGATTGGTCCAACTCAACTTTGGTTTGCTCTAAGTGGTACCTGGGCCCGGCATCGGTCGGAGACACCATTTGGAGTCACCCTAAACGATTCGATGGAGAAGGACGATTAGTGATGGGGGGGAGGAATTTTCGTAAATATCGAGGAGCTGCGGTGCCTCCAATAATATTGAAACAGCCCCAACTCCATCACAATCATCCCTGTACCTACATGTGAATGATAGTAGTGTCGCTGACCTACCTTAGCCATTGCCCTGTATTTTGCCCTGCATGTATGCAGAGAGGGGAGAAAATTTTCACCACAAAATAAAAATATTATCACCTTGGCGTTATGTACAACTTGCATGCTGCAGTGGACAAATATTTTTTACTTCCTCCCAAAGAGAGGTCAAACTCACCAGTTATCACCATTCATATATGAGCGGCGTCGCCATTTAAGGGCTTGATTTTCCACACCGGATTAGTGTTCACTCACTTAACTGTTATCGACTTGAATTGTCCCTCCCCTCCCCTCGCCATTCCTCCTTCCTGATAGTACCAGTGATATCGCCATGCTGGCCAAGTTGGCTCCTCTGTATTATGGCTACATTGGCCTGACCAAGGATGCCCTTTTAATCATCCAGGAGATTTTACATAAGAATTTGGACCTGGTGCCCCGCCGACCTCACGAGCGGGAAAGACCCGGGTTGATTCAGCTGGGTAATGTGTTTGTGTTTATCGAAGAACACCTGGGGATCAAGCGGTGGACCGATGGCATCGCCTGGCTGCCGCTGAGAATCTTGGGAAGATTCTTGGTTTACCGGGAATTGGACAAGCAGCTGTTGCTGGAAAAGGACGACCGCAAGAAGAAGCGCCGGAAAGTATCCCTGGTACTGGCCCAAGGCTCAGTAGGACTCTCCGGCCCCATGTCTGCTCCTCCTCAGGTCCAACCCCAAGTGTCGGCCTCTCACGGCTTGCCTCACGTTCAACCAAACTTACCACCGCTGTCGCTGTTTGACCAAAACTATGGCAAGATGGAACCATCGCTGATGGCTCCTTATGTGTTCAAGGACAAGGGGTTGATCAAGAAGACTCTTTCTTTGACCACCAACTCGGAGGATTTGCATACCGATGGCAAGTCTGAAAAGCAAACCATCCACTTGATTTCCTACTACAATGCCGAAGATGTCCTCAATGGCAAGTTGTTGAGACCTTCGGAACTGGACTTTAAGCACCAGCAAATTGCTCCGGGATTGTGGAACGCTGTTAAGGACCTGAGTCTCGGCGGTAAGATTCCCATTGAAGACGAAGCCTATTACTTTTTGGACAATAACTACCAATTGTCCAACATGCTGGCCCTCTCACAAAAGCCCCCCATGCCGGGCCCCCCTCCTCAATTGGGGTACCAACAAGGTCCTCCCATTCCTCCCCAGCAATGGGCCCCTCCTCATCCCCAGCCATTTGCTACTCGGATGTACATGGACTATCCCCTGGCGCCACCAAGACACAACTCGGTACCTCAGTCGCTGCTGGTGTATGACGAACAACAGGCTCACGCCAGTGAAAGCGGATCGGGCCTGCTTTCGTTTAACAATCCCTTCCCAGTGTACTACCAATCTCAACCGGGCACCAGTGCCCCCCCAACCTCAACCATCCCCCCCATGCCCGCCAGTGTCCCTCCCTACTCGCAGGACTTTGGCTTTGGCTATCCCTATGATGGTTCGGCGCTGGCAGCCATGCCGGCCAATACCGGGGCTGGTGCCTCTAGCGGAGCTGTTTCTGCCACTACGGCAGGAGCCACCCTGGGGGTGGCTCCGTCGGCGGATTATGCCCACTCATACCTGCTGACGACTACTTCGCTGTCGCTGGCGACGCTTTTGAACGGTAGCTCCCAGACTCTGCTGCTGCTGATTCCTCCGGTGCTGACGCCTCTGGCCAACTCCAAGGCCTGGGCGCCACCACCGCCCAACCAACCCAACGGATGGTACACTGCTAGCTCGAACACTGGTGAAGAGGCGCTGAGCCTGCTGGCAGTGCTGGGCGCCCTGGCCCTGCTGGCGGCGCCAATCTACTCTCCAGCCCATCCCGTTGGTTCCGCGGCCCTGCAACCCCAACCGGCCCAACCCCCAGTGCTGTACGCTGCCTATCCCGCTACGGCAGCCGCTGGAGCTCCACCCATGGAAGATGGGTTTTACAAATCTAGTAACGCATTCATGTAGGGATTGCGTTGGTTTTCTTTTACCGGTGTTTTAATTTTTCTCCATTTTTTTTATTGTACAATACGGGTTATATTTGGCAAATTAATTATAATATCCATCATTTTAAACCAGAGTAAACCACCGTGAGCCCACCGCATGGGTAGCGTTTAGGCTATCGACATCATGCCGACGGGTGCATTGTTGCCCAGGGGTACTTACGTACCTGGGATGACAGCAGCGAATGTGAGCTGAGCCAACCCACGACCTCGTTTCCAGACAGGATGCATTGGGGGGGGACCAACTTGTCACCACTAACCGTGCAACAATAGGGCTTATGGGTTGGCATGCTGACATGGTTTATTTTTGGACCATAAATCGATCTAGATCTAATCACCAGTGTTTGGATAAAAAGGCGTTGGAGGGAGCGATATCACCAAGAATAAAAACACGAATATTATTAGCTGTAGCTGTGGGTCGGGTTATTTTTGCTATCAATACTGCTTCCTTTCTCATGTCAATTCATTCCTCCCCACACCTGACGGCAGCAATTTTTTTATGCGGTGAAATCATCCCACTCTGGGAGAGATTGCGGTGTAGATATTGCCAGGGCGAGTAACTAGGTCCAATGGTTCCTTACTGAACAAACCAGAATGGGAGCTAGTTAGAATCGGTGGAACCTTGTTTTCAGCCCTGTTAGTGTCAGTTTACGGGATGAAAAATGCCCACTACCTAAGTGCATTCACATCTCCGCTAATTCTAACCATTTGGTTAATGTCTCCGGTGACTATCGGGCTTTATTAACATCTCTTTAAAAATATTATTTTCAGTTACAGGTCGCTGCCCGCTTACGTACTAAATTAGGTAATGGAGATTTTTCCGAGCCCGCTAAGCGAAACGGACGGGCAGATTCGCTTAAGCGGTGGTGAGGGCCCCTGACATCGAGGAAGGTCGAGTTGAGCTGGAGATGAAACTGCTAGCACCAATGGAGGCCCCAGGCTCTCTGTTCACCACTTAGAAATATTGGTAACCTAATAAATTTGCTGTCAATTTATTATCTCGCCTCGGTGACCATATGTATGGTGATGCATTTCCAGTGAGATCATGCTTGTCACCAAATAATTCAGCCGTGACAGTTGACCAGTAATCGGTGATGAGGGAAGGTGGACGCCGACCAGCGAGGGGGACCGATGCCAACTTTGGGGTGGTTGACTACCGTTGCCTCCACTAACATTCCTTTTTTTTTCTCTTCATCGATAACTCCGAAATAAACCCATCCATGGCTATCGATCACCGTCGCTGCCAACCTAATTGGATTTCTCCGGTCGACCCGACAACCAAGTCAATCTAGGCTTGATGGTGACAATTTAACTTTAGCGATGGCCAATGCAATCGCTTTCAATCTTGACTGCTTTTCCTGACAAATCCGCACTAAACTACCCAGACTCACCTCGAATCGGCCTTCTCTTTGATATGTCTGTGATTATCGCATGATTTATGCGTAGGAGGCTGCCTGACATGGACAAGATATAATCGAAATATCCGGGGTTTTTTGCAGTGAGTACCAAGAACAGCAGTCCTATCCGATAGCCCTGCAGGAGCTGGACAGTGTGCTACCACCAACCAAGTTGTTTCTTTTTGTTCAGATTACCATTGCTGAATGGGAAGAATAGCATCAGGTCAGCTGCCTGCTGTGACCAGCATCAACAATGTAAATTACACAAGTGGGAGAGTTACCGGGATAGGATATCTCCCCACACCCCCCAACCCGTTGAGAGAAATGTCATGGCAACATTGTCTACTGCTGCCACCGCAGTGGCGAAAACTCAATTCGCCACCGGTCGCTTATAACAATACCATAGATTCAATGTCATTGGCAGTGACAGTATTTCCGAGCTCGAGAGAACGTGGCAACCATGGCACATGACTCGGGTGGCAGCGTACATTGGAAACATCCACAAAACGCACCATGATTCTATCCAGTTAATTTGGAAGCTGGTTCCGCCCCCACCACAATTTCCGTGCGAAGGCTTATTTATCGACACACTGCTAAAGGGCCTGGGTCACCACCCCCACCGGAAAAACCCTGAGAGAGGGAAGTTTTTCCTCGCTAGGGGAAACCATCACCTTGAAAAATTCGATCGATACCAAACCGTTTATGCGCTTTACCTGATTAGACAACTATGACCTCATTGAACAAAAGAAAAGTAATCAGCGAATGACAATTGGTTTGCCCCCCCCAAAAAAATCACCATAATTACATTATTAATTCATTCCCGATGATTTTTTGTTCCATACCGCAGGCTTAGCCCTGGTACTTTTTAAGGCTTTCTTCAACTTCGGTACTGAAAAAATATTGAACCTTCATGGCAAACTAATGTAGGAGAACAACCGATCCATGAGAAAGGGCTGGGACCAGCAGGCACAAAGTATATATTGAAATAAAATGGAATGTTTAAATATTTATCCTTTACACTAGGCCGACGTTGTCTACCCCTCGTTTACTCAGTTAACTTAGTAAATATGGTCGTATTTGAAACAGACCAACCTAACATACGTCGACCTGCACAAACCGGAGGTAGCACATCTAGGCACTTGTAAGCTGGGTTGTGGGGTACACTGGTGGAGGGCTGGAGGCGGCGGAGTTAGCTTGGGCCAATCGTTGCATCGTGCTGATTTTTTAACCAATTTTTTATCTGAAGAAATAGTTCATCGGGCATTTGAAAATAACCACCAGTACAAACAGAGCCAACAATATGAGAGCATGATCGGAGAGGATTGCACCGGAGTTGGGTTTGTGACAGAGGGATTGTTGGTGATGGTGGGGGCGAGGGTCATGAAGCCATGAGGCCATGAGGCCATAACGCCATAGTTCTGTAATTATCATATGTTAAAACTGATATACACGAGTAAGTCTATATTATCATAACTGGTGCCATGGTGCCACGGGGTGCCACTATTGATTGGTACCATTAATCTTCCACTCCAACAACTTGGCCAAGTCTTCTACCAGTCCCAGTTTGTGTTGAATAAAGCTATGTTCCAACAACTCATCGGTGGTGGCCCGATATCTTACATCAACACATAAACAAATGGACAAGAATTTTTTGATCAGGTTGGATAATTGCTCGGGCTTTTTCAATTTGGGAGTACCATTAGTGGCGATCAAGTAGAGTGCCTTAAGAGGTTCTTCATTCAAGTATGGCGGCTCACCTTCGATCATTTCGATGGTCATGATCCCCAACAGCCACACGTCGACCTTTTCGTCGTATTCCTTTTGTTTCACCACCTCTGGGGCCATCCAATACGGGGTGCCCACCATTGTGGCCCGTTTGTTGCGCTGGTCGGTGAGTTTGGCACAGAAGCCAAAATCGGTGATCTTGACATTTCCCCGGGCATCCAACAACACATTGTCCAGCTTAATGTCTCGATGAATAATGTGCTTTTTGTGTAAATGTTGCAACCCTTGTAATGTCTCGTAACAAATGGTAGCAATTTGCTTTTCATTGAGCTTGTAGCCATTATTTTCAATCACTTCGGTCAAGGACCCTCCCTCCATGTACTCCATAATCACCCATAAATCCAGGGTCCCCCGTAAATACAGGTCCAAGAAATTCACGATGTTCTTATGCTGGGAGTCCTTCATCACCAAGATTTCATTAATGATAAGTTCTTTCCGCGGTTGCGCCAGCAAGTCCATTTGTTTGATGGCCACCTTGTTTTTGCCCGAGATGTATTCGGCGTAGTACACTGCTCCTGATGCCCCTTGGCCTGCCTTCAGGATAATATTGAACAATGGCGTAGGGTCCTTAGGGTTAACCACCGTCTTGAGCTTAGCGAGAATTTGTGCATCACTCAACTTTTCCCGCTCCTTCTTGAGTTGTTTAGCCAGTTTAGCGGGGCCACTACTAGAACTAGGATCGCTGGGGTCCTTCTTGGCGGTGGGAGGGAGCGGGGCCACCGGCTTGGGGGGCAATTGCCCCGGGGTCTTCATCACATTGAGCCCCTTTTTAGGGGTAACCAGTCCCAGTGCCGCCAGCGACTGGGTCTTGGAGGTGAGGCCAAATGGCTTGATATAGTCCTGGTTAGATGGCAGCGGGGCAGTATACTTGGCTCCCTGGGGTAATTGTTGCGGAGTGCCAGGGGGGGTATTCAGCGATGGCACCAGCGGTGGTATTTGCTGGTGCAGTTGGGGCTGCTGCTGTTGTTGCTGTTGTTGCTGTTGTTGCTGTTGGTGAAGGTTGTCCTGTTGTTGTTGCTGCTGGTAGGGAGGTTGGGTGTAGTTGGAGGAGATCTTAAGGTCGGGATGGACCCGGTACTGTTGCGGAGACGGTTGGGAGGGCTTTTGCGCCAACACCAGAGGTTGTGAATGAGAATGAGGCAATGGCGGCTGCTGAGCGGGGGTAGTCACCGATCCCAGATACGCTGCCGACGACAGATACTGAGACCCTGACGCCTGGGATAACAGGGTCAGCGACCCTGAACGCGGCAATTGCGATGGCGGCGGCGGCGGCGGTCTCACTTCCAGCAGCATCAAGTTGTTGAGAGGCAGCTGGCCCGCCAGCGCCAGCAGCGATTGATCCTTGGTCAAGTGGTAAGGCACCGGAGGTTTGGGGGCGGCCCGCGTCGGCTTGAACTGCTGGGGCTTGGGATGCTTGACCCAGTCCTGAGTGGCCATGGGGGCATTGGGGGTCAACTGCTTGGGTAACGACGAGATGGCCTGGGACAGGGGCAGCGCCGATACTGGTGGCAGCGGAGCCCCGGGATTAGGCAGGTTCATCCCCATCCCCCCATTAATATCCAGGTAGAACTCCAATACCTCAATCACCGCCACGGGGTCCTTTTTCCAATCCTCATTGGTGATCTTGGAGTGTTGCAATAACGACTTCCAGGTATCGGGCAACCCAGTAAAGTTCCCCAGAGCGGGATCAAACCCCACATGAACTCGATGAGTAAAGTTGATTGGCGACAGCACCAGCAGGGTGGTGGTGGAATTGTTAATATGAGCCAACGGACACTTGCGAGTAAACACGTCCAACCAATCCAAATACTCGGAATTCAGCTTGACGGAAATAAGCATAGCCTTTCCACCATTCTTAGGAAGAATCTCCAACGTTTGTGCTTGCTTCAGGTGGCCCAGATTCGGCTTGAGATTGATGGTAGCAATTCCAGTCAACGGAAACAGCACGTCAGGCAGTTGGCCCTGAGTATCATCCGAACGATAAAAATTGACTGTCTTGTCCGAAATCACCATATACCGCTTGTTCCATCGAAACAGGGTGAATATCCCATCATCTTTCAAATGAACCCACCCGGCGTGGCGCTTGGTGGCCAGCACCAGCGCCGCCGCCCCGGAAACCGCCCCAGTAGTGCTATGAAGTTCCCCTGGTGGCGGTGGCGCCCGACGATGGTGCTTAAGGTCACTAGTATAAACCAGCATTCGCTTTGGTGGTGGTGAATCGGTGTCGAGTAAAAATCGAGTCGCGCGCACTCAACGTGGCCGAAAGGGAGAGGGAGAGAGGGCGACAGGAGGGAGAGGAGATAGGGCAAGAGGTGGCGATAAGGTCAGTGGTGGGGGGTGAATTGTCCCCCATGTTATCCCTCAAGGTTTAGCATGACAATTGGTTGGAAATATGAGTTGTGATAGACCCGCTTGACAGATGGTGGTGGTACGACTTTTGGTCAATAAACACGACCTTTCTGGGTTAAACCGAAAGTTAACGCGATTTATCATAAAAAAAAATTGAAAGGCTCATGATGTATGATTTATAAGTCATTACATTATCAGGGTCGGAAAATTTTTCGTATGCACTTGCCCGACGGGTACCAGCGGTGAAAGCGTAGTTCCCCCAATATACCGCCCCAAGAGACATTAGCGCATGCCTGAGTTGTCCCTTTGTGGCCTCGCCCCCAAGATATTTTCCCCGTGCCTTTGACCGCCCTCCCCTGTAAAATTAGAGTTTAAATTAGATCGGTGTTTGCGTTAAACTTAATCTCACTAGGGGCAATAGAAAAATGGTGATCACGACGCCCAGGAATCCCTATAATCAATTGAACTGGTTTTGAAATTAATTGGATGTCAAGGCAACCGTCAATTGTATTGTTCGGCTAAACCAAGCCCACTAAGCGCCCCAAATGGTTTACACGTCAGGGCCCTTGGTCTGAAACGCCCCTGCGCTACTCCGCATAGGCGAGGAGAGTGAGGCGACCACCAGATTAGGTTGAAGAAAGAGCCAGGATGACACCACCACCATTATGGCGAGATAAACTTTGGTGGCAGTGGTAGCGGGCAATTATAGATGTCGTTTTGAATTAATCGATTTTACTGCTCACCTGTTTACTTCAGGTACCGTATTAAAAATGATATATGTATACATATGCAAGTTCACTTTGCCCGTTGGTTGTGCGTACGTTACTCGTCGGTCGTACATCGAATATACGTCCTATTTGGTTGTGGTTTCAACCAAGCGAGGATCGGGTAAAGCTGACGGATGGTGGCCGAGATTATTTTTTGGGGCAATAAAAATGTCCACCCTTGGGAGCTGTAGCAAACGCCACCATTAAACAAGGTGGTGGTAAAAATAACTGCAACAATAGTAATAAAATATTGGCGGATGAACCACCCATCACTTTCATGTGAGACCTGATTTGGTTACCGTTGTTTGGAGCGAGTGGTTCGAGGTTTCTTTTTGGGCCTCGCGGTGATTGTTTCCACTTCATCTTCACTCACCACCATGACATCATCATCATCATCATCACTACTAATGATTTCTTTACTCTTGGCCTTGCGTTTAACCGCAGTTTTTTTCGGTTGGGTGTTTTTCGGTTGGGTGCCAATGCTTGGATCTCTTTGCGCCAGTTCCCGTTTAATCTGTTGAAGGATTTGTTTAAAAACTTTTCTCAGATGATTATCATCATGATGGAATTCTTCCACATCAAGATCAACTCGTAAAAGACCCTGAGTCTCTTGTTTAATTTCTTGTTTAATGTAACCTTCGAGAACATGTTTATCTTCAGTTTCAAGGTATCGTTTAACGGCAAAATCCATCCCCTTTTCGGGAATTAGAGCCAATTGAGTTTGAGAAATCATTTCATGAAGAATGTTTTCAAGATTAATTTCGGGTTTTTCCCGAATCACCATCAGTGACGATTGATCATTTGTAGTCAAATTATCATCAGAAGTCACTGGAGCCAGTCGCTTCTTATAAAAATGAATCACATCATTAACATTGGCCACTTTACCCACAAATCTATTCAGAAACCTTCGAGTATTTTCAATTTCAAACCCTCCGGAAAACTCAACTTTTAATCGAATTAATGGTAATGGCGGTTCCATCGATACGGGACCATTACTACGTTGACGAAACATTTGATTGGCTTCAGCAATTGCATCATCAACTTCTCGGGTAAGATAATCCACCACACTTTGTTTAGATGAAGGTCCCGGCTCTACCCCAGATTCTGATAATGAGATATGCTTTAAAATGAAGGGGCGAACCGTGGTTAAAGGAATGGCCTCAATCGAATAATCTTTACCCTCAACTCGAAGAATAAATACATTTTTTGCTGCCAATTCCCCCTCAGCCAACAGAGTAGCAATGGACAGACCCGCCTGAAGTACATCAAAATCAGTGAGGGAGTTGGGAACAGGATTAGGAATACATTCATGTTCATGACCCCAAAGAATAAAGTCAAGAAAAGTGGGGAGAAATGATTCAGGAATATGCAGCGTCACCAGGTGCTGAGCATGGTTTTGATGAATACAAAAAAGATTAAACCAAGCATCAGTATCAACTGATGGTCGTTCAAATGTGACATGACCATCGCGGAAGCTACGATGAAGCCTCTCATCGCGAATACTTTGCATACCATAAAGTGCAAGCTTGGTGGTCCCCTTTTGTAATAAAATTGGCAGTAGTTTGATATCTTCATTATTCTCAACTTTACCAAAATGATTCACCATGCCTGAAATGGCCAAAACGTCCATTGGTGATAATAATCCATCGCCAGTGGCATCATCATGATTCCCCAGAATCGAAAAGATTGGGATCGATACATTAATATTGGCATCTTCATAATTAACATGATTAAACCCATTAGTGAATACCGCGCTCGGATCCAGAACCATTTCAAACTCAACCGGTTTGCTACCAAAGCAATTGGCGCGAATCAGTTTCATTACTTGGAACATCAGCTTTTTCGATGGTTTATTGATGTGAAATAGATCACCTCCTTGGACGATCATATCAACATCGCGGTCCACTGCTATATCGGTGATTTCATGCCAAGTTTTCCAACCGTCATCACCACGAATGGGGTCATCTTCGTATACTCCCACGTGATTGTCGGTGGTTAGGAGGATTGAGAAGGTATTTGGTCCAGCTGTGATGTTTTGTTTCCTCATGGTGGAGAGAGGGAGATTGGGGAGTGGGTATATTAGTGGTGAACGCCGCGCGGATGCGGCTTTTGTGCGGCGTCTTCATTAAAGATATATTTCATCTAAATCTATATCTAATCTTTTCATCACCACCACTTCAGAAAAATCAATGCCATCAATAACATAATATTTCTGTCTTTTCATGGTGGTGGGGTGGTAGCTATATTAAAGATATCATCAAACCTTATATCTAATCTATTCCATCACTACCCCACTCCCCTCAAAAAATCTTTGCCATCAGTAATGCAACATTCAACAATTGAATGTGTTCATTCCCCCCATTATTAAGTCGAGTATCCGCTTCAAATAAACATGTGGCCACCTGATTCTTTACCAGTCCCAGCAAGCCATCATCAAAGATAAACTTGTCATGAAGTTGATCAACAACTTGTTGAGCACTCCATCCCTGAAACATCAACTCATTCACTTGAGCGTCAACATCCTTCCCTCCCTTAATCAGCGTCGCCAAATCATCAATCAATGTCTGAGGTAGAATACCTGCAATCTCTCTAACCAAACCAGTCGTAACCTCGGCGCCATCAGTGGCCAGCACAAGCTTGGTGGCCGATTGCATATAAGTAATGGCCTTTCTCAAATCTCCCCCCGAAACCGTCAATAATTCCGTCAATACTTCTGGCCCTGCCAATGGCACCAGCTCCTCACTGGCAATATATTGTAATCTAGACACCGCTGAATCATCAGAAAGCAGTCTAAACCGGAACTTGGCACATCTTGACGCCAATGGATCGATGATCCTGGTAATGTAATTACAAATGAGACAGAACCGGGTCACTCCAGCATACTTTTCAATGGTTCGTCTCAATGCCAGCTGAGCATCATTGGTCATGGAATCAGCTTCATCAAGAATAATAATTTTAAATGGAGGACATGGGTAATTATCAAGATCTTCCTTGGTAGGATTGGATACCGTGAGTCGAGCAAAGTTCTTGACCTTTTTCCGGACAATCAGAATCCCCCGTTCATCAGAAGCATTGAGTTCAAGTACTCTCAGTTTATATAACCGAGGTCCATATAATTGTTTAGCTAGGGCAAGGATGGTGGAGGTTTTGCCCGTGCCTGGAGGTCCATAAAAGAGCATATGAGGGAGATTGCCCAGGATGATGGTTTTTTTAAGTACTTGGACGGCATGATCTTGAGATGACACTGCGTCCAAGTCTTTGGGACGGTACTTTTCCACCCATGGAGTGTGTTGGATCTTTTCTTCGGAGTAAGTGGTCATGGTGAGAAGAGACGCGTGCGCGTGTGGTGATGGAAATGAGGTGGAGATAGGGAGAGACGGGGGTAGACGTCGCTATTTAAATTTGGAATTATGGAGTAGTGATGGTACTGTATTGGGGAAGTGATATTGGTACCGAATTAGTACTGTAATTGGTACCGATTTAGTTCTGAGTAATTGGTACCAATCTAGTACTGAGTAATAGTACATTGTCTAACCTTGGTACCGATTTAGTACTGAGTAATTGTACATTATCTAACCTTGGTACCTCCGGTTAGGAGAAAGGGCCACCCCAACTATAAATAGGCTAAAACCCTCCCCCAATCTCCCTTTTTCCCCGTTTCATAAGTGAGCCCACATTTCTCCATGCCCCACTTATACCCTCACAAGTGCTCTAATTCGCACACTTGTCACCCATGTTAACCATTCGAAAGCCAGTATTCACCACGCTAGTGTTGTTATGTATCATCAGTGTGGTGGTGTTTATGACTGGTGGTAGTGGGTCATCACTTGGAGCCTCGGTGCCATTAAATGGTGCCAAACCAGCTCATGCTGTCTCAGACTCGGCCCCCCACCGGGCGAACGCCATTGTTGAAGAAGCTCTCATTAAGGACGATATCCAAGCTCCGTTGGCCAATCAAGGCGGGGATGTGGTTGGTACTCTTGATGATGAATTTGCTGAAACCCCGTTTATGCCTAAGATGGCCAACGAAACCCTCAAGGCCCAATTGGGTAATGCGGGGTGGCGGTTGTTTCATACCATTTTGGCTCGGTACCCTGATAAACCCACTAAACCAGAACAGGCAACCTTGAAGCAGTATATTTATCTCTTTGCCAAGGTGTACCCCTGTGGAGATTGTGCTCGTCATTTCCAAAAGCTTTTGGAAAAGTTTCCTCCCCAAGTGAGTTCGAGAAAGACGGCGGCTCTTTGGGGGTGTCATGTTCATAACCAAGTGAATGAACGTTTGGGTAAGGATCAGTATGATTGTACTACCATTTTGGAAGATTATGATTGTGGGTGTGGTGCTGATGAAAAGGAAGATGATGATACATTGAATGGTGAACTGATTAATCATTTAAAGCAGATGAAGGTGGAAAAGGAGGGGAACCAGCTGGGCTAGTTCGGGTGACCTGGGGGTACTTTAAATTGATTTTAAAGTTCAGTTGGGGTCAATTAGGCCGATTCTATGTTGGTGGTTTTGATTCGGTCAATTTGGTTTTTTTTTAGTTGTCATGATATTATTTAAAATTTGTAAATAACAAAACAGGAAGATTAAAAGGGAAAAGTAACGATTGAGATGAAGTAATGGATGATTGGAGTATATGAAGGAGTTGCAGTAGTTGGGATAATTTGGGTGATTACGACAATTGGATAATTAGAGTCATTGGAGTATTTTATATAATTGGATTCGACTAAGGTCGGCTATTGGGAGGACAATCCCAAAAGCTTTGTAAGGAAAATAGAAAATCTGCAAGGGAAGCATCAATACAAACTCTCACTGCCAGAGCTTTTACTTCTTGGTTTCTAAATCAGTTGTAGCGCACTCGTAGAAAGTTATAACGAGGATTCTTGTGATATTGAGAGGTTTCCATAGAAGGTTCTCATTTGAATGTACGAGTGACTTTTTTATCCATTTACCCTTCATCAATACGAGTTTTCTTCCATTCTTGTGCTGTTTTCAATTGGTTAATGGAAATATTGAAGGAATTGGATGATGGGGCGATAAAATTGGCGTAACTGGCATAATTGGCGTAATCTGTATGATGGATGAATGGGATGATTAGAACATTAGGGTAATTGGCGTAATTGGATTAACTGGATTGGATTAATTTGAAAATTGAAGTAATTGAGATTTGTTGATTTATTGATTGGGATAAATGAGACGATTGGAATCATTGGCACTATCTCTTCATAATTGCATTCTAATCTATATCACCAACACTTTCATTTCTATAACCAATACCGGAGAATTTGACCAAAAATGGGCCAATAATGTTGGTATTATCTAGAATTGGCATCGGTGATATTCACATTCCTTTGGTGATTGTGTTATTCTGGTTGCTATGGCTTAATCGAGTCATCATTTTTTTGAAAGATGAGAGATTTGCTCAAGGTTGACCGCTATCCAATGTCATTAAAGTTTTATTAACAAATTTGCGGCTCAATTGAGACATTGTTTTGGCTTCCATCTTTCTTTGAGGGTTGTCACAACCATGACTATTATGAAATACAAGCGTTTTGCACATACAGCGCCTGCAATCGTGTATATTTAAAGGTACCTAGTAAGACACATTTGGACAACTTCTTCGGTGGAGCTAGTCCTCTAGGTAGTAAAGATTTTGACACATTATATTTACAAATTTCAGAAAGGATTGGTCAAAGGGGGGCTGTATCGTATTCAATTATAGTGTAATTATAGCTGACCCATGGGTATCTTTTGTTAATTTATTACTGTCAGTTCAACTAGCTTGCAGTTCAACTAGCTTCCTTGAATTAAACACATGCAAAATCTGGGGCATGCCAATCTTAACATTGATAATTCAAGATCGACAAGGCCATAAATGAAAAACCAAAGCTTGGCTAAACATATCGTGTGCTGCTTGTATATTCTCTAGGAAAATTACGCACTGGATCTCAACTTTCCAAGACCTTGTAATATTTAAATTTCCAATTCAACACTATGAACAGGTGCTCTTTTTGAAAGCAGGTCCAGTTTTCACAATTTTGGCACGTTTAGCGCTTTTTTTTAGCTCATTATAATCAGGTACAGTTTGCATTTAAAGTGATTGATTTAAATATTCATTCTTACAGCTTGCGAATGGAACAATTAATCAATTTCATTGAAGTCGTAAATAAATATCAAGGGCACAATCAAATTTGATTGTGTGCACTAAGCATATCCATAAAAAAACACTATTTACCTAATGGTCGAGGTTCCCCTTTTGCTGCATTAACTTCAGCTTATTTGCGATAATGATAAATTCTCAAATTCGACATTGTAAAGTCCAACCATTTCCAACACATTCTATATTGAAGCTATCGATACAATGTCAACCTCATAAATAAGACTTACAAATTTCACTAATTTTATGGCTCACCTCAATAATACCACACCAGAGCTAGACACCATAAGAAATATAACGCCCTTTGATACAACCCCACCAAGATCCATTTCTTTTTTATTAACTATCCAAATTAAATGTCTCTGATAATCCATTTAATTAGTTCTCGTGTTACTTTCAAACATCAACAACGAATGAAAATAAAAATGGGTGATAATCCAGCGGTATAACTTCAAGCCAATGACGCCATTAAGACCTTTAACTCACTGAATCCCTTGTAATGATCACTGAAAATGATCATTGGTTACGGTCAGGTTCATCTGGCCACAATCAATCTCACTCAAATTCATCCTGAAAAGATCCCAATCTCTTTACAGAAGTGACCAGGTCAACCCACAGCACCACACATTTGCCCACCCATCAAATCCATACTAAAAACAAAATACACACCGCAATCACCGATGCCAATATAATTGTATCCCGCTTCCGCCGAGTATTAATCTTGGAAATCAAGGTTGAAATGCCTGGAATCGACCCCAATGTCCCCATCATCTTTTGTTGAGCATTGGCCAAGTATTGTCTTTGCGACCACAACTCTTCTCGAGTATGGTAAGCTTGCTCCAATAACCGTTCTGCCAATGAATTGGAATGATCAACCCGAGCCCGTTCATCCAAGGCATAATCGGCAGCACTAATACCTTCCCGGTCCTGTTGACTACGTTGACGATGAGCTTCAAGCCCCAGATGAACGGAAAACATTAGGTTATTCCGACTTCTGGCATCACCAAGACTAGAAATGATCCGAGCAAAATGGCGCCGGTGTTCGGCCAACACCTCGCGGTGACGAGTCAATTGTTGAAGCTTGGACGTCAGAATCAGCTCCTGGTCACTGATCCGGGCTAAACGGCCCACCACTTCGTCCCGTTTGGCTAAACTATCTTCAACTTGAAGTCGAACCGAGGCCTCATCGGCCGACTCCCCCACCGAGTCGCCAGTATCATTTTGGAACTGGGAGTATTTGGAGAGTAATACCTCCGTTTGCTTCTCGAGCAGAAGCGCTTGGGTCCGGACTTGGGAGAACGACGACATCTTTGGGTACGTGTCTGTTGGATGGAGTGCGCGTGATAGCCACGAGGGGTAGGGATGACTACGGGGCCAACAATGGCGGGTGATGACACTAGTAGTGGTTAGATGATTGTGCACCACCCATTGAAAGTGATGGGTGGTTGGTTCGAGCGGGGAGGGGGTAGGGGGGTTTCCCTTTGCTCAAGTGCGCCTCTTGTCATTCGCAACCATATATCGATGGATGCAAAACTAACCAAAGTGGTACCATTACCAATCGAATTGGACCGTGAACCGGTCCCCGCCGAACACAATACGAAAAATCGGTTACTCTCCATCCTCCGACCCCTTTCCCTGGTGCAAAAGTACCTGGCATACGCTTTTGGCGTGTTCTTAGGCATCCATGCTTGTCTGGTGATTATCGTGCCCAGTTTACCCAATTTCGTGGTCCCCCTCAGTGTTAAAGGTGAAGTGTTTGAGATGGCCCGGGCCGTGTATCACCAAATCCCCTTATTTGAGCCTATTATGGTGTTTGGTGCTGCTACCGTTCATGTGGTGCTGGGAGTGCTCATCCGAGCCATCCGGGGTCAATTGGCCCGCCGTAAAGCCAAACAGGTGAAGAAACACCGTAGAGGAGACCTGGAGGATATTGTAACCGATAATACTGATAAGAATATCGGCTTGGGAGGACTTTCGGGGGTGTTGGGGATGGGGTACCGCAAACTGTCGGTCTCAAAATGGATCGGGATGTCTCCCATGGCATTTTCAGGCTATATGCTTTTACCACTTGGTCTCTATCATGTGGCCAAGTTCCGCTACCTTCCTGCTTCCGTCGACGGCGATTCGTCGCTTATCTCATTGGATTATATCAGCTACTACCTCAACGTATCCAATTGGGGCCTGTGGGGTACTCCCATCAACACGCTAGCTCTCATCACTCTTGTTTACACTGGTGCTTACCATTCAGTATCAGGGTGGTTATATTATAACCGTAAGTTTAGTCTTAGTTGGAAAAAGGTGGGCTACGGAGTGGTGAGTACCATCACCTTGATGGCGATAGTGGCGATCCATGGGTTCAAGGGGAACTTTAAAAATGTCCATCATGCGGGGGGGTTTATCGCTAAACTGTTTACCAAGTATGCCACCGCAGTTATGTGGTAAATGACGTGGGGCGTTTAATCGATTGTAAATCATACGATTTGACGCCGCACCCCTTGCTTGATGGGGTATAAAAGGAGGCATATCCTCCCCTCTCTGCTATTTCTCCAATGTCCATTATGTCCCAGTATATACAATTACAAATCGAAACCAAATTAACACCCAGTTAAGCAGCAATCTCTTGCGAAGACTTGACGGCGTCGGGGCCAAGAGTGGGTTTGCGGGCAGCCCGCTTGGTACGGTAATCCTTGACCGCAGCCTTGATGGCATCTTCAGCAAGCATCGAACAGTGCAATTTAACGGGGGGCAAGGACAATTCCTTGGCAATCACCGTGTTTTTAATCTTGAGGGCTTCATCGACAGTCTTGCCCTTGACAAGTTCAGTAACATATGATGACAGGGCAATGGCCAGGCCACAACCAAATGTCTTGAACTTTACATCCTTGATGATACCAGTGTCGTCGTCAATTTTAATTTGCAACCGCATGACATCCCCACAGGCGGGAGCACCAACGAGACCAGTACCAACGTCGGCGTCATTCTTGTTGAGGGTACCCACGTTTCTAGGGTTGGAGTAATGGTCCAACACTTTGTCGTGGTAACCTCTAGTGGCTGCCACTGGCATCCGAGAGGCAATGGCCGGCATTTGCCTGGAGATGATGGGGGTGGCCCTGGTGGTTCGAAGGGTTTGGGTGGCGAGTTGTCTAAACATGGGCAATGGTAATGTTGTCAGCGGACTGGGGTGGTTTTATATCTTGAAAATCACTTTTTTTCGGTTCATCCCTCGCATATCTCGGTCGGGGCACGACCGATTCCCGGCTCCGCACGGTGGTGACCGAGGTGGGTGGGTTAGGAGAGACCAATAGGGATCGAGATGATGATGAAAGTTACTACCTAGGGGGGGATTACCTCCTCTCCCTTTTCCCACTTGCTGTTTCTCTCTCTCCTTGTCCTCCTCCTCCTCTCCCGTCTCCCCCTTCTCCCTCTCCCTCCCTTTCTTATCTGATTGCCATGTGCGAAATGACATCAGGTTGAGGGGATAGTCGCAAGTTTCGTGACCATGTGATTGGTTACGGCCCCTGGCACTGTATAAAAAAGACCGGTCGGTTGACCACTGATTACAAACAAATAAAAAATAAAGAAAATTACACCCTCAATTATTCGTCTATAATTTAAGGTGGTTAACCCCCACCATTCACCAAAAGCCCTGGGTCAAACATCAATGCATCAGAGGTTCAGGGTCAACGATAAATCCAATGAATAATGGCGTCATCTGGTTGCCTGGACTACACCGAGGTGTAGTGACCTTTCCTTCCTTCTCTTTCGTCTCCTCGCTTCTCCTTTCTCTCGGACTCCTCTAGCTGCCCCTGGCAGTGTGGGGTCTCATCTCGGAGCTTGATTTGATGGCGCGCCGACACATCCATACGCCAACCACCGTCAAGGCTAATTGCGCCAATACACCGTTGTCACTATGGAAGCAACTACCCTGTTGGATGGGGTGAGTAATGGCGATGTTGATTGGCTATTCCGGGGCAAGTCAAAGAAGACTAAGCGACCAGAAAAGGCCGACAAAACCAACGCTACCAACGAAGCCAAGGGCGACACCACCGACGCCAAGGCCAAACCGCTGGCGGCCAAGGTGGCACTGCCCACCGAAACCAATGAGCCGTTCCCTTCGACTGATCCACCTCTTCCAACCACTCCAACTTCTCCCACTACCCCAGCCCCTCCAGAAAAGGCGTCAAAACTCGACAAGTTCAAGTTGGGACGGCTGCGGGCGCTGCTGACACTGTCAAACTCTAGTCGCCAACCGGCGCCACCACCGCTGGCGCCCCCCGCTGGCGAAGAACGAAAGCGCCGGGGTCTGGTTAACCTAGGCTCGTTGCGCAACCTTGGGCCCCAATCTCCCGCCGCCACCACCGGAGTATCCCGGTCCAATCTGGGATCGAAGCGGCTGCTCTTTTCGCTGATTTCCTCCAAACTCAAGGCGGGGGCCCAGTACCAGCCGCCAGGGCTGGTGGTCAAGTCGGACTCATCGTTGGCGCTGGCAACAAGAACTCTGGGGTCCCCCCAGGATATGACCCTCATTGATAAGCTCCCGGCGGGCATGGGAGGGGCCCCCGGGCGCCGTCGCAGGTCGTCGGTGTTGTCAGCATTGTCACTGGGGTCCCAGGGACTGGCGCTGCCGGCGTCGCTGGCTCCAAGGGTATTACTCAATAAGAATCCTCATCGGGAAGAGTTGCCATTGAAGGAACTTAAAGGGATTCGTCTTGAACGGGTGCGGTTTGCCATTGACCAGATGGCCTACGACCCTCAGCAGCAGATTCCTCTGAGACGGCCCCGTAAGGGTAATGTTCTCGTTCCAGAAGACTTGGTGGCACCTCCTCCCCGGCTTTCCATGGGCATTTCTCTTTCTGATGGTGGAAAACTTGCCCAAGAGCCAACGTACTCGGAAAAAGAGCTTCAGTTGGCGATTGATCTGCAACGGCGGGCGATGGCTGAGGCCGACAAACACGCCTATGAAGCCCATATTGCTGCCAAACGGTTAGCCCAGGAGGTGGCGGCAAATAGGCGAGGGTGGGGCTCCATTCATTCTGACCAGAGCCAAACGGGGTGTGAAGATGATGATATTGACCAAAAGGCGGGCCAACTCGAGATTGAAAAACCAATGCATCATCACGAGTCCCACTTTGGTGATGAAATCACTGCTAGCGATGATGGCGACGAGTTGAAACCAGAAGACTTGTCGCTTGAGGCCATCTATACCCGGTGCTGTCACTTGAGAGAAATCTTACCGATTCCAGCCACCCTCAAACAGCTTAAGGGTAAAGTTAAACCACTTGAAGTACTTAAAATGCTCAACCCCAAACCCACATTGATCGATGTCTTATCGTTTGCTGACTTTATTGCCATCACTCCCATTAATACCGTCATTTTCGATAATGTCACCATGACCACGGAAATGTTAAAGCATTTCTTGGCCAGTCTTGTCAACAACAAACACATTGAAAAGCTTCTGTTGCGTAATGTGGCTATGGACGGAGAAGGGTGGAAGTTATTGTGTAAATTCTTGCTGCGGAGCCCTTCGATCAAAAAGTTGGATATTTCTCAACAAAAAATCAAGGGCGACATGAAAGAAGGGTGTATTCGGGGAAATATGAATTGGAAGTTATTTACAAAGGCCCTAGAGTTAAATGGAGGTCTCGAGGAGCTCGTGATGAATGGCTGTAAATTGGATGATCAAACATTTGAAGATCTCATCAAAAAAGCAGTGCATATCGGTACCTATCGATTAGGGTTAGCTGGGACTGATCTCAATGTGGCCAAGGCTCAGGTGGTGGCTGATTGGATGGTGGCTCCTACCACCAAGTGTATTGGCGTCGACATTGCATTCAATGATTTAACCAGCGGCCAGCTCGAACCCTTCAAACGGGCGTTCGAAACAGGAAACTGTAAGTTGGTATTCTTTTCCCTTAATTCCACCGGGGTATCTGATTCTGAAGCAGTAGCAGCGTTGTTAAAGTCGTTGGCTCACGTCAAAACCCTCCGGTTCTTGGACTTGTCACTGATCCCCGATGTATTTCCAAAGATCATTGGTCATCTTGATAAGATTCTTCCAACTTACCCTGCCCTTCGCCGCATTCATTTCGACCTCGATGAGCTTAGTTCGCCCTGTATTGGCGCTCTTGCCGAGATCTTGCCCAAAATGAAGCATTTAGTCCATGTATCCATGTTGGGCAACGCTCATTTGACTCCCCGGTCTGCTGGGTCTATCTACCAAGCCATCAAATCGTCATCGACCATCCATACCCTCGATATGGACACCGACCAGGTACCTGATGACTTGGCCCAAAAGATTGCCTTTTACTTGATGAGAAACTTGGATCGTAATATCAACGCCGAATTGCATGATGGTGATGAGGAACTCATCTTTGATGGATCATTGTTGATGGACAGGGCCGAACGGTTAATGCAAGAGGCCGAAAATAAGCAAGTGGAGGACCCCAAGGTGCAACGGATGATCACCAAGGCCCTCATTGAGCGCACCCAGGCTGTTAGATTGGAAATCCACACCAAGATCGATCAGTTGTTTGCCAAGCGCCAAGAAAGTACCTTGGCCATCGAGGGCAAGGAAACATTGTTGCGGCTCTGTATCTTAGACTCATCCCTTGAAAAGGTTGTCAACATGTTCACCGAGTACGCCTACAATCATGGTATGCTTCTGACGCTGGTGCTGCCACTGGCACTGAATGTTGACCTCAAGACGTTGGCATCATTAAATACCCAAGGTCTCATGGATGCCCTCAACCGGTCCCCCAAGCTTGAGCCACCTCAAATCACCTTGCACTCGTCGCTGAACGAAGTCATGACCACAGGGCCCATCACGGGGCCCCGGGCGTCGCAATTGCACTCGGCGTCGTTGGCGTTGCCGGGATCGACCGCAGATCAATTGCAACCTCACCATATGGTGTCCGACGTTACTGATGGTCGCAACTTGACCATCGATAACGAAACAGGTCGTCCCGTGCTCATGCGGTCGGCATCCCAAACCCTGGTCCATGCACGGGAGCAGGAACTTGAAGAAGGGGAGGTCCACAAGTTGCTGGTACAAAGACAGGCCCAGGAGCTCCAAGAGCCTCCCGCCAAGATCATTACATCGGTGCCTCTGGCTCCACAGCTTCGAGACGCTGTTATGGCCAACCGTCTCATTACTTCAGTAACTGATCTCCTCGACCGGATCACCACCGAAGATACAGTACTCCCCAAACAAAAACCTGGGGACCTTTTTGACGATGTGGCCCTGATTGACTCTTTGGATGATAACATGGATCCCAATCCCCATACTGTTGAAGTAGATGAAGTATATGAAAAGCTTCTTAACGAGGCCGCCCGGGTGAGGTCAAGACAGGGATAGAATGGAGGGGGGGTGATCCCCTATTTATAACACTTTTGGGGGGCCATGTCGTGGGTGGTGTGGTTCAATGTTTACCATACACCACCCATTTTATATATATATACCAGTGATTATACACAAATACAATATATCAAGTGGGACTCCCGAAGGACCACTGGTGGCCGAATGGATCCACCATTGACCCTAGGCACTCCAAGATTACAATTCCCGGTAAGATCCGTTGCATCACGATGGTGTTGGTATTATCGTTATCTCTCCCACCATTTGCTTCCCCTCCTCATCGTACAGGAGTACTAACCACCAAACACAACACGCCCCTAAATGAACCATTGGCGAACAACGGTGGGTCAAAATGGGCCCAAAATTGGGCACCACCTCTAATAAGGGCCCCCCATACCTATGGTGACAAAATCTCGCCTCCTTGTCTGGTAAAAACCACTATTTCTCACCCTCCCAACACCCGGTGGTGGCCTACCCCTCTTTGAAGGGTACGACGAGCACGCCACCCACCACCAACCAAGTATAAAGCCACCCCTAATTGTCACCATTACCAATAATTCCAACCAAAAGGTGGCGATCACGTGATGACAGAACTCGTCCGGGGGTCTTCGCAGATCGTCTCCACCTTTCTCAGGTTTGGTATCACCATGGTTAACGAAGTACAACTCCTTGATAACCTCCGGCTGTACCATCCCCAATACTACCAGTTGTCCAAGTCTCTGATATGGCACCTGGTTCCAGTGCTGAGACGTCTGGCGGTATTTGTCCTCTTGTTTTTGGGGAAAATGGGCGAGCTTCGGGTAATCCTCACCAAGCGCCTGCTGAAGTTACGGCTGTTTCCTGGCCATGTACTGTTACCTGGAGGTAAGGCTGATTATCCCCATGAAACTGAATGGCAAGTGGCTCGGAGAGAAATGGAAGAGGAAATTGGTCTTTCCCTGAGCAACGACTATTTGCTCAAAAACATGGGGTTTACCATCGAACACTTGAATATCTTACCATCCTACCTTTCAAGAACGTTTTCCGCCGTTCGTCCTTGTGTGGGGTTTATGAATATCCGTAATGAATCGGATTTACACAAGTTAAAGATTAGTCTCAACCCAGGAGAGTCGCTGCTGATCTTTTCCCTGCCGCTACGGGATTTTTTACACCCAATTTCTGAAGAACTGTACGAATCGATCGAACGAACCTCACATAAGGTTAAATGGGGCGGGTTACCTTGGAATTTAAGACTGTACATTTTCAAACAAGATAACCCCAATGAAGCCGAATGGTTACGCGAGATTGATGATTTACTGATGAGTGAAGATGATTCCCCTGATGTTGAAGAATGGGGTCGTCGAGGACTGAGAAGGGATGAAGAAACCAATGAAAAGATTTATGACGTGTGGGGACTCACCGCTAATATTCTTCATGATATTGCTGAAGTGGTTTATTCTAATCGCACCTCAAGAGAATTGGGAGAAGAAGAACTCATTTACTCCATCTGGAAATATGGCGGATTGATGCAACAAAAGTCCCGTCTGGAGGAAGAAAAGAAATTAATCAACTCCCGGTCACTCCCCAATGAATTTGGATACAATGACATTTTACCCCGAACCGAATTTCTTAAATTAAAGCAAATTTATAAGCTTTAGATTGGCCACAATAGAAACATGGATATAGCTTCCTGCATAGTAGCACTTTTATTGTGTGAGCACTCAACACCACCATCCCTCGTCCATCGGTTGGAGTGTTGTGCCAATGGGGAAATCTTCGTCCAGCGAGCAAAACCAGTCCAAGGGCCATGATAAACAAGAAAAGAAGCGGAAGCGGGACAAGCGGCGCCCCAACTCAAAGGACTCCTCGCACGCGCACCCGAGTAGGGGCGACCAGGCTGCTACCATGTTGAGATCCCCTGAGGAGCTCATTGCTCAGGAGGTAGCGGCGGAGGTGGCCCAATTGAATGGTAATGATATTGGCATCAAACATGAGGACACAAGTGCCATAGAACCGGCGGTTGTTGCTGATCAAGATGAAGATGCTGACCATGATGATATGGTAATGCGAGCGGTGGCAGCGTTACAGGCGTCAGAACAGCCCATTGATCAGTACATTGATCCCGCCATTGGCGAACAGTCTCAGCATCAACACCTGGTGGTGGCGCAACCTCCACAGCAGCAGCAACAGCAACAACAGCAACAACAGCAACAACCCACCGCCATCCCCCGCAAACGCCGCCTCTCTGACTTGTTCACATTTGTGTGTCCCGTATGTGATATTTCGTTTGCCCTGGAAAACAAGTATTATGCCCATAAACGGACCCATTCAGGTCAAAAGAATAATAAGTGTCTGATTTGCAGCAAGAGTTATACCCAATATAACAATCTTGTCGTCCACCGGGTCACCATCCATCGTGATTTGGTAATTCCGGGCGAAGATAATATCTCTGCTGAGCAATTGCATTCGATGCGAGTATTCCACTGCAACCAAACGACGTGTCTGGCGACATTTCCTGATTATGAGCTGTTATTGCTCCACAAGTATGAACAACACGGAGTAACGGCGCTGAAACGGCCCTATAAAAAGAGTAATCTGCAAAAGATCCACGTATGTAACTATGAAGGGTGTGGTAAGCTGTTTGCCAAGGCATCGGACTTGACCCGTCACCGCCGCATCCATACTGGCGAACGCCCGTTCCAGTGTGATACTTGTGATTCCCTGTTTGCCCAAAAATACCGGTTAACCACCCACCAACGCATCCACCTGGGGGAAAAGCCATTTCTGTGTACTTACTGTGGTAAAACATTCGCCCGGGGCGATGCCGTCCAGGCTCATATCTTTGCCGTGCACCGTGCCAACGGAGAGCATTGGTAATAGATTATCTATATAATTGACATGACCTCACCATAACAAGGAATCGATTCAGCGGCACCCTTTTTTTGTACCACGAGCGACGACGCCGTCGTCGCAAACGTAACCGCACCATTCAAGTCGGATCCATTGGCCAATTGCGACACCACCCCACCGAAAAAGGTGTCGCCAGCGCCGGTGGTGTCCACTACTTTAGCGACTCTTCTCGAGGCCACAAATTGGGGCTCGGACATGCCTTTACCAATAAATAAACACCCTTTTGACCCCATGGTGACAATCACCGTTTGCACGTTGTCAGGATTAAGTGAGCGCTGAAGCTTTTGCACCAATTCGTAAAAATGATCGGGTTCATCTCCTAACATCAGGTAATTGGGGAACAAATGGTGGGCTACATCTCGGGCTTCCCCTTCATTAACAATCAACAAGTCCAACTGCAGCCAAGTTTGTTCCGTGATGAGATCAGGATTAAATGGCGATGGATTATAGGCAATATTAATTTTGGGGTGATTTTGCTTCAACCAATTGATAGTTTTGATCGTATCGGGGTACTCATTCTGAAGAATGACATAATCCCCAGGGTTTGAGCCATCAAAAATTTGCTGGTATTCTTGTGGTGTGGGTTTCAACTCTCCATTGGCCCCAGCAATGATCATGATGCGATTTTCGCCGCCATCTTCGACAAGAATCACCGCTACCCCCAGCAGTACTCCATCCACAGTTTGGACATACTTGGTGTCAACTTTGGCATTAACAAGTGCCTGTTTCAACTCGGCTCCGAATGAATCGTTGCCCACTTTACCCACCATTCGGACCTTGGTTTGAGGATTACCATTAAGGCGCGAGGTAGCAATGGCTTCGTTAAGACCCTTGCCACCTAGGTGGTTTTCAAATGCATCTGCTTGGTAAGTTTCACCTCCTTCCGGTACTCTTTTGGTGAAGGTGACCAAGTCGTAGTTAAGGGAACCAACGATGGTGATTTGAGACATGGGGAGTGAGTGAGGGTGAGTGACAATAGAGGAGATGAGGAGGTGAGGAGATGAGGAGGTGAAGAGATGAGGAAATGAGGAAATGAGGAGGATGAGGCAGATGGGAGAAAGAAGGGCTAAGTTCATGGGGGACGATGAAGTTTTACGTAAATTGTTACAAGAATGGTTTAAATATCAAGGTCGGTGGTAGTGAAGACTTTGGGAGTGAGGTAATTGACTTTAATACTAGTAGTGATCATGTATAGTTTTAGGTATCCTCTACCGATTTGTTTATTCTGAGTTACTTTACGTTATAATGGTGGCTCTTTCATATCCATACCCGTTTTTGGTTAGTTCTAATCGTTAACGAAAATACTTAGCATAGTGGATGAAAATATAAGTGAGGGAAACGAATTATTTCAAAATATGATTGAAGCTGACAAAGTTGGCAATAAATAAATAAATCTCTACTTTTCTTTGTAAATTTTGAGTTTCTCATATGCAATTTAGTCTCTATTGAGATGATGTACCTCATAATTGGGTCCTATCGTGGATTGGTCACAAAGCCAAATAACCGTTCAAGAAACTTGTCAAGCATTCAATTTTTTAATTCTGTTCTTTTCTTTTCGAAATCTGAGTAGAAGCAAGTTTTGCTGCACCAGATTTTGGTGAATTTGCTGGATTTCAGCTCCAGGGTATGGATCCCCCTAGGTTGGTGAGTACACAAACCTGAGCAACGAAAACCTCTAGGGACAGTACCACACTATTCTTATATAGTGGTAGATTGAAATACAAAAGCGGTATTATTTTCATGCAATTATGCTAACTTTCGATGGAGTTATGATGGTCCGAAATGTCAGTCCCAAATTTTAAATTTACCACAACATTTTTCGCTAAAGACACATTGAACTTACCAAACAGGTTTTTGAGCATTTGGTACTCGGATTGTATAGGTATTATTTCAATTGGCTTGGTGCTTGGCTGTACAAGAGCAATTTAAATTTTCCATTTCGGATATTGATCGCCGAATCATCATCCCATAATGTCCACAATGGTGGAAGAATCAATTATTTTATTTTAGAATGAGTAAACACACGACCTTATGCACCAGTCGGTAGAGACACTATGGAGGAAATTTAAACCATTAATTACTTCACGAAATAAAGAACTAAACAGATGAAAGCATATTCAAGACAAAGATGATGCTCTAATATAAATGTCCAAAATACTAATATTGTGATATGTTTACGTGTAAGAGTTCAATAGTGCATTTCTAAATTACCGATTCGAGCCCATTACGTATATTTACGAGCGTTTACGATGTAACGGGCAGGGCTCATATCGTTGAACACCAGAACGTTCCCCGATATGGCTAGTGAAACAAATCTACACTATTTATGTTAAACTCAATAAATTTTCATAATATTCTACCATTTAACCAGTTATCTAATTGTTCTTCACTTTCTTAAACGCTTCTCTTAACTACAAGTGCTGGTCCAGTGCGACTCCAAAACGTAGTGTAGAACTAACGTAGGGCCTAGTGCAACTATAGTAACCAGTATGAGGCCCAGTGCAAATCCCAGTTTACTGTAAGTCCCATGTTAGCTCAGTGTAGAGCCAGTTCGTTTCACTGTTGCCCAGTTTACACTGATCACTCTCACCCTTACTCCGTTTAGTCTCCCTCAGTGAAGTCCCCAAATGTGTTAGCTCACTATTTCTTCAACTAAAAAGCCAGCGCTTAACTGAGTCGGTCTACAACTTAACCAATGTGATGTTCATTGAAAAAATAGTACATACATTAAAAATGGGCCGTAGGGGGGCCGCCTGTATTGGTTCTTCCCACAATGGACCACTACGCCCTACTCGCCGGTCACCTGACATCGTGCTCCCATACTTTGATTCATCGTCAAAAACAAAGATAATTGATATCCCACAAGGACAAGCATATTAGATTCGGTATTAATTTTCTATATAAATTATTGAACACTTCAAGGATAAATGACTCAAACTATTTTCACATATTTAAAACTTTCAAATTCTATACCTTACTCGATCCCAGGAAAGACCATAGTCTTCCATAGTAATCCTCAAACATTTTTATTTCCATTTCTCATAATTAAACTATCCCCATTATACGTAATCCTCAAAAGTACGGATAGTGCTTGTAATCGCTCTCCTCATATATACTGCTATGGCCTCCTCGTGATCAGCGCCTTGCTAGCTCAATGGCTAGAGCGTGTGACTTTTAATCACAAGGTTGCGGGTTCGACCCCCGCGTAGGGCTTTCTTTTTGACCCCCGATTTTTTTTATGAAAAACCCTTATCTACCGATTTTGTCCCAATTCCCATTAGTTATTTTTTTCGCGTTTCTATCTTATTAGATACCTAGCCATAAACTCTAAACCAACTTTCCTTCTCTCTTTAATCTCATCTTTTCAGCAAAAGACAACGGCTTAGGAGGAGCAGCAGCCTTGGCAGCTTCAGCAGCAGCCTTAGCAGCTTCCTCTTGTTCTCTCTTAAATTGTTCTTCTTCACGTCTCCGTTGTTCTTCTCTTTGTCTTGCTTCATCAGCAGCCTTGACTTGACGAGCAGCTTCTTCCGCTTGAGCTTTTCTTTCCCTTTCCCGTCTCACCTTCAATTCTTGGATTCTTTGAGCCTTGATGGTCTCGTACCGTTCACGCTTGGCTTCTTCCAAATCGATGGCGGCTTGCTTTTGAAGTTCCACCAACCGTTCCCCGTTGGTAGCATCGATTCTCTTTCTCCACACCAAGTATTCGGGGGTCATTCTTTCGAATCTCGTCTTGAGGGCCACGTGTTGTTCATGTTCCTTTCTGGCCTTGTTAATCTTGGCATCCTTGTACTTGAGGTATTCTTCCCGTTCGATTTCCTTTTGCAGTTCTTCATCCTTAGCCAATGCCGTCAATTCGAATCTCCGGAACGCCCGTTCCATATGGTCGGCCCGCTTGGCCACCACACTCATCTTTTCTTCGAGGGCCTTCTTGTCCTTGTTGAGTTGTTCGATTTGCATGATTTGCAACTTTTGGGTGTCCAAGTTTTCCAAATTGTCCAAGTCGACCTTGATGATCCCCTTGGCATTGATTTCTTCGGCAATCCGACGCTTTTCCTTCATCAAGATCGCTTGCTTTTCTCTTTCCAATCTTTCGGCGTTCTTCCGTTCTTGTTCGGCAGCAATCCGTTCTTGTTCAGCCTTTTGATCGGCAGCCAAAGCTTCTTGTCTCATTCTTGCCAGTTCTTCATCGTTCTTCCGCTTGATGGAGTCGGCGGCCCGCTTCCGTTCATCCAAGATCACTGCCCGCTGAGCCAACCGTTGTTGTTCAGCAATAATGTTGGCCATGGCCGATGCCATCACTTGATCGCGTCTTTCCTTAAGACGTTGACCTTGAGAAGGATCGATGAGTTTAACCGATGCCGCCAACGTTTGCGCCAATTTGGCAATTTGACCTCTCACCAATTCAGCGGGCGACAATTGCAACTTGTCCAAGGCGGTAGCGGTCAATTCATCGTAGGATTGCGATTCAAAGGGGTTCAGCTTGAATACCACCACCCCAGCTTCGTGGTCGATGGTTAAGTTCAAGTGGCCATCCTTGACGGCATTTACAATGAGCGATTCCACTTCTAACGGCGACAACTTGTCTTCAATGCCATCAAAGATCCCCAAGTTAACCAAAAAGTCGAGCTTGACGGTTTCATACACTTGGGATACGTGTTGGAACACCCGAATCAAGATGACATAGGTCAATCTCGAGATGTAGGGCTTAAAGTCGGCGTCATCTTGTAACTTCTTGAACACTTGAGCCACCTTTTCCTTGATGATGAGAGGTTGGAAGTTACCTCCTTCCAACAAGTAGAACAATTGCTTGACCAGGGGATCGACGTAGGACAAAATTTGCTTCAGCAAGATCACCTTGATCAACCCGTCCTTCGTGGGCACTTGGTTAAGGTTAAGCAACGACGTCAACTTGGAGTTCTTGGTCTTGGTGTTGGAATCATCCGACAACAGACCGTCGACATGGTGGAATTGAGGACCGTGCAGAGCGGTGGGCACCTTCTTGGGGATGGCCAATGTCGCTAACACAAAGATCAGGGCATAACGGCTCAATTCGCTATCGGTAGCATTGGGAGATTGCGAGAACAAGTTAAAGTACTTGTTCCAAGCTGCAGCATGGAACAAAGCATTGTCGGACACGGCAAAAATCCGGGCCAAGTTTTCGTAATAGTTAACCATCATATGGGGCTTGGGGGCCTTCTTCAGAGCAGTGATCAAGGTGTGGACATCATCGACTGATCTGAAAGACTCTTGCCATAACTCCAACTTGACGGCGATGTTCAATTGAGCGAACCGTTGTTCCAAGTACCGTTGGACAGTTTCAGCATCGTTCAAGTCAATGGCATTGGTGGTGGAGGTGGTCTTAGTTTGGGTAGTAACCAATTGCATGTGAGTTCTCAACAATTCACACAACCGTCTGAATTCGGCCTTTCTCTTAAAGTTAAGACAGAACTTGAAGGCTTGGTTAACAATGGCAGAGTAGGTGACTTCCAATTTGGAGTTGTTTCTCAAGATATCCAAGACAGCCCGGAAAGCTTCCCAAAGGAATCTTAACCAAGGAGTGACCAATTCACGTTCAGTCCGATCCGCCAGGTCGGTGTTGGACACCGCCGACAACAAAATGGCTTCAGGAGATTGTTGGGTTTCCAAATCGTCCTCTTCATCTTGATCGATCTTATTTTCTGCCTTGGCTTGAGCACCATCCAACTGCTTTTCCGCCAATTCAACAAACTTGCGGACAATCACTTGAACCGAATCCAACCCGTTTTCCGATAATTGCACGTTCTTCTTGTATTGGTGCAACGCATCCTTAGCCAACTTGCCTCTTCTCAACTCTACTGCTAATTGGATGAGCAACAAGGCGATGGGTTCAAGGTCTTCGACGGCCATGTACCTGATCCGCTTGGAGATGATGAAATCATAGAGGGTTTCCAAAGCGGCTTCCTTTTGGCCAACCCCGATGAGGTCTTCGGCCCGTTTGTGGACGTTTTCCGGACGGAAGTTTTGGTTCCGGTGATGAGGAGGAGCCATGGTTGTGGTGTTGATGGGACGGTTGAAAAATTTGCGTGCGGGTGCGGCGACGTGGCGATGGAAGACGGGGCTCACGAGAGAAAGAAGGGGGTGGGAAAGGAAGAATAAATAAGAATTAAAAGGCGAAGAGTGTGAATGAGCAGTAAGGTGAATATACTTGTGGTAATTTGTGGGTATTCGTTTTATAGGTTTGAGAGGACGTGGTGGATCCAGGTTAATTGAGGTAATGATTCCTGTGCGAAAATCGCACGGGGATATAGTGCTGGAGATGAATTCGAATCTTTTCTAGGGAAATGGTGGTGAAATGATTGTAACTTTAAAGTTGATTAAATGTTGGGGGGGTTGAAACCTTGATGTTGAGTTAATAAAGATGTTGTGTAATTATTCTGGATACTTTTAAAGATAACATAGGAAAATATTCGCTTGCGGTGGTGAAGATTGAATGTGTAAATTAAATTTTTGGTTTTGATGGATAACTGCTCTTGTGAACGTAGTCGGTAGACTGTAACCTTTTACTTATCCAAAGCACATTACAAAATAATGAAAATGTTGAAAAATTAAAACACTACAATGCCAAAGAGAAAGTAAGTTTTAACCAGCAAATACACATCACAACAACCGTAAATAGTATCATTTCACCAAATAAACTGGTAGATCTTCCTTTTTCTTTCATTTTTAAACGTCGTACGATAGTTTAGAAACACCAATTGGAGATTCTTATCAAACGACCAAAATGCGAATCATTACCTAAACGGGGCCACCCACAACTTTTGGTTAACTTAAATGTCTTAAAAGGTAGATACGGGTGATTGCCACAAACTCAACCCTATAGGTATCATTATCATTATCTACAAGTGCCTCTAGTCCACTTTTTTAATCCTCACGATATTTTCAGTCTTGCCAAAATTATATCCAATTTTAATTTCCTCCCCAACCCAATAATTATCGTTATCATTATCTATAAGTGTCTCTAGTATACAGTATTATTCAATCCTCACAACAACATCAAGCACAACGCCAACAACCCCATGGCTCCCGCTGACCGCTTGGATCCAGCACCTCCTTCAAAGGTGGAAATCCCATGCAGCGCCAGCGACGAAGTCTTCAGGGTCAACGTTGTGTGGGGCACTTCAGTGGAAATGTTATTTTCAATGACGTCGACAATAGAAATCGGCGCCAGCAGTTGCACTTCAAGCACAGGAGTGGGTGCCAACAGTTCAGGCTCAACCAGCGAAGGTTCCTGAGTCACAGGAGCTTCACTAGGAGCAGCTGACAGGGCAGGAGGAGCCACCGACTGAGGAGCTTCACTGACAACAGGAGCTTCAGAAGGGGCTTGAACCGACTGAGGAGCTTCACTGATAACAGGAGCTTCAGAAGGGGCTTGAGGTTGAGGCAATGAAGACACTTGGGGCACTTGCGGAACCACATTGGCATCACAAGTTGGGCAAACTGTGGCGGTGGTATGGGAAGTGGAAGTGACAGTGGCAGTTAACGGACAGTAAGTGACATAGGTAGTGTCGACATTTTCAACGGTGGTGACCCCGGTGGTCACTTCCGACAGACTACACTTGTTGTCAGCACACGAAGTAACGGTAAGCACGGTGACTTGCTGGACGGTTTCAATGACTTGCTCATTAGATTCGTCGGTAGCGGTCACTACCAGGGTAGCATCAATCACAGTGGCGGGAGCTTGCTTGGTAGAAGTAGTAGTGAATACCTTATCGTGGGTAGTAGTATGGGTGATGGCCGAGGTCAGCGATTCAGTGGTACAACCATCGGTACCACACTTGGTGACATAAACCACCGTTTCTTCAACACTGACATCGGTAACCTCGGAAGTGTATACTTCTTCAGCAGTAACATACAGGGTCACCTCAACGTCGGAGTTGGGGCCGTAGGTGGTTGTGAGAACGGTAACTTGGTTATCTTGAGTAGTGGTCAAGGTGGATACACCCAAATTGGCAACGACACCGTCACCAACAATTGCAGCCGATGACCGAGGGGTGGTTTGGGGGACGGCGGTGACGTAGGACGTCAACACCCCATCGATGGTGGTGATTACGGTCAGCTTGGAGTAGATATTGGTGGTGAGATCACACACCAGACCTGAGCAAATGGTAGCAGTGGAAACAAACACTTCGTAGTCATAAGTGGTGGGATCAGCAGTACTAGGGAGGGCAGTGATGGAGCCAACAGAGGCATCGGTAGCAATAGTGGCAGAATCAGAACCAACGGTCGAATTGGAAAATTTCCATGGACTGGACGATTCAATCAGACTAGACTCAAGAGACGACAGCGACAACGACAGCGATTCCAAAGTAACAACCACACTAGAATCCAGAGTGGCCAGCAAACTATCAGACCCAGTTTCCAGAGCTATCAGCACCGTATCAACCCCACTCAGCAAAGTGGGAATCGACGAACTGTTAGTATACAAAAACGATGTGGGAGCGATACACCCCGAGCAAAAGATCGAGGTGGAAACAATGGTGGGAAGGGCGGTCACGGGGGCAACCAAAGCTAAAGCTCTCTTCATATGATTTAAATTGGTTGTTCACCGCCTACTCATCGCTACTCTTTATATTATTGCCCCTCATCGAACATCGCTGGTACAATCACCTATTTGGGCCGAGCTGCACGTCATTAGCTGGTGGTTGGTGGCCCCGAGCGCGGTCTTCCTGCACAAATTCTGTCCGTTCCACCTCTATCAACCACCACCCTCCGATGCAATGGTGGCCATGGCTTGCTGCCAGTCTCGTTTGGGCAAGTGGATTAACCCTTAATGACGACAATCTTGCCGATCTTGCATTGGCCCGGCATACCTTGATATATTTTTCCCTGGCGGGCTGTGGCTACTGCCAGCAGTTTGACCCGACTTTCGATTATTTGGATACGGTGATGGGCGACGCCAGTGAAGAGTTGCGGGTGGTTAGAGTCGATGCCAATGCCAACCCAAAGTTGACTCTGCTCTTTCTGGTGTCGGGGTACCCTACACTAAAGATGTTGAACTATGACACCAAGGCCATCGATACCATCACCACCCGCGATCTCGACCAATTGGTGGCCTATGTGGAGGCAACCACCGGCGTCACTAGTGATTTTGGCCGATATCAATCTGACATAATTGCCGTCAACGCCCTGGCCCCCTACTCCAAGCTGGTGGGGGTGTTTGTCATCACTGCCAGCTGGTGCCGGGGGTGGGAACAATGGCACTACCCTAGCCATCCCATTCAGCAAATGTCGCGGGAAGCCCCAGTTTATGTTGCTGATGTTGGTGAAGATTTTGGGGTGTTGCGCCAGTTTAATATTAGTCGATGGCCAGTGGCATTTTTGGTCAATGATGAAGGGTTGGTGCAAAAGCTCTTGCCTAATGAACCAGAAGAGGTGTGGACGTTAATTAGACGTGGTGGTGATGGTGGTGATTGGGAGGGTGATTGGGAAGATGATTTTACAATTGATGGTGATATTGTTCGAGGAGGTTATGGTATTCACGTTGATCTTAATAAGGTTCAGGCCAGCGATGATGACGATGAGTACCGGCGTGAGGTGGAGCAACTTACACTTTAGGTGTGACGCCAGTTTAGGGTGCAGTTTAGGGTGCATATGGATGGATCGCTGGACCCTTTATGCGTGCGGTGCGCAGGACAGTTGGTGCGAATGCGAGTGCGGTGCGAGAAAGTGTGCGGGCGCCGAAGCTGGAGCGGGTGGCTGGTAGTTGAAGGCAGGTTGGTGCGACATGATTGCCGATATAGAAGATTCTCAGCGCTTTTGCAGTTTGTGGTTTTAGTGACTACTTCATAAAAAAGGTTGGTAAAGGGACGATTTACGAATGATTTACCGGTGATTTCGGATTGATTTACAGAATTGGTCATTTCAAGTTGACGCCTTGGAATTGTAGATGGGTTAAAGTTGGATGGGAAGAGTACTATGGCCCATCACGTGGATAATCACGTGGATGAACATACACAATATCTATAGTCGATTCTTCATCCATTTATTCCCGTTACTCATTCCTGCCATTTCCTCCCTTTGGCCTCCCATTCTTCCCTTCCCTTCCTTCTTCTGTTGGTAAACCTCCCTTCCCTTCCCTTTCTGTCTAATCACCTCACTCATTCGTTCCTGGCAATGCTCCGCGGCGCGCGAAACTTAAGACACGTCTCATCTTTCTGTCCTCACCATCTCACTACAATGAACATCTTCCGGTTTTTAGGGGACTTGGCCCACTTGTTGAGTATCTTGATCCTTATCCACACCATAGAGACCAATAAGAGTGCCAATGGTCTCTCGTTAAAGACTCAGATTCTCTATATGGTGGTTTACGTCACTCGTTACCTCGACTTGTTCACCAAGTTTTACTCGGTATACAACACGGTGATGAAGATTACCTTTCTCGTCAGTCAGGGGTATATCATTTACCTCATTGTCAAGAAATACGCCAAAAATACCAAGATTGAATCGGACACATTTCCCGTGAAATACTTGTTTGCTGCTGCCGCGGTGTTTGCCTTGATCTTTACTCAAAAGTATACTGTTGGTGGCATCATCATGTCGTTCCTGTTGTGGCTCGAACTGGTGGCGATTATTCCTCAATTGTACATGTTGCAAAGACTTGGGGAAGCGGAAAACATTACCACTCATTACATTGCTGCTCTTGGTATCTACCGGGCATTGTATATTCCCAATTGGATTTGGAGATATTTCAGAGAGGATAAGTTCAACTTTGTTGCCGTATTGCTGGGGGTTGTCCAGACGTTGGTGTATTCTGATTTTTTCTACATTTATTGGCAAAAAGTGTTAAAGGGAAAGAAGTTTCTGTTGCCGGTTTAGTTGCGGGATTAGTTGTGAGTAGTTATTCATTTAGATTCCGCTAGTCGGACTAATATTATAGTTTAGGAAGGAGTCAAATCGTTATAGGTGTAATTTCGAACTTTTTTTAATCGAATGTACTTATTTGGTTTTTAGATACAAAAAGTCCAGGCGAATGCTTAAAAATCTTAGATACCTTACTCTAACGTCTTTTTCTTCTTTCTCGGGGTCAATTCTGATAGAGAACATAGCTATTGATCTGATATTGCAGCTATTTTGCTTTGGTCTAACACGCTTACCATTCAACAGCTAGTAATGGTTTCAGACATATTTTTGTCTCGATGGGGAAGACAGAATAACACATTGAACTTAAGGGCTAAATAACTTACATGATTATCTCATTTAGGAAGTCGTGAGTTCGAGTGGTGTGATGCTAATATGATGAATAGATCATTGATGTGTGTTATGAAACATTAGTAGTTCATTACAGTGAATAGGAGGTCATTGTTGTGATCATCAGCTAGTTGTTGGTATTACTTGCTGATACTAGTGATCAGTAGCTCATGATTGTGATCACAAGCTCATTGAAGTGATCATTAGCTCATTATTGTAGATCTGATTGGCTGATGGCTAATTTTAGTGATCAATTATCGTGATCTCTAACTGATTATTGGCTGATATAAGTCACAACGGTTAATGGCTCATGATAATGAGAATTGGCTGAACACTAGCACACCATGGCTAGTGGCTCATGATAGTGTTTTCTATCATATCGCTGGCTCATGTAGCTCACAAAGGCTAATAGCTCATCATTCTGCTCGGTAACGAATAATGGCTTATCTACGAAGCTCAAAACTGGCCAATAATTCTAAATTGCAATAGAAATGTCGAAACCGGCTTTCACTATGGAACATCTTGAGTTAAATGTTACCAACACCGTTACTGATGTCTCTCTCCGTACCGTCACTCCTGCAAACCTTTAGTACCTATTTCGTCCATAATATCAAAGTGCTTCGTTCTATCTTTGATCATTTTGTACATACCCATAAGACCACCTCCTCAAAATCTTAAAATTACCAATATACCCTAATAATTAAAGAATTCATCTCAGTCTATTCACCCCCGCTTACCCTTCTAAAGCGTATCCCATCCTCCAGCATCCAATACCAGATCTAATGACCGTACAATAATATTAGGAACATTATGTTGAAGCCAAACATTCTTAATAAAATCATGGTACCGCGGAGGCATGAGGTACATCGTATGACTCCGAGTATTGGGATCACTATAAGGTTCACCAACACTATCTAAATACGGCGCTGTATCAAACGAACCACCATTATCATGGAGTAAAAGAATCACTCGTTCCATGGGCAACCAAAACATCCCTGTCTCTGAAGAACACTCCCGACGAACATGATTGGTACACTGGCCCTCGCGGGACCCGGGCGTCTTTTGTTGAATCTCCATCACCTCCCCGCAAATCATACAAACCGCCGGCGAATCAAACCGCTCACAGGGATAATTAAATCGGTCCAGGTGATAATACAGAGTAAAGAACATATCGAGACGTTTGGGTAACCGAATGAGTCGGACAATGCCCGGATACTCGAGGGGACGGGGCACCTTGGCCAGTTCGAGTCTCTGAGCACTGATGACATTATCAAATACCAGTGATTGCCATCCACACCCCACCAACGACTGCAACACCTCACAAATCAGGGGGATGGCCATAAATTGACACAACTTGTTAGCTTCGCTGGTGGGGGGCATCACCGTTGTAGCATCATTTTGAGCACACTGGACGGCAAAGTAAATGGCGGCCCGACGCAAGAAAGGAGTCACCAGCTTGACAATCATGGTATAGATGATATCACCAAATCGAGGGTCCAGTACCACCGGGTGGAATTCCATATCAACCACCTTGGCAAACGCCAGTTTGGCCCATTTGCCGGCACCAGCGGGGATATGGGTCAATTGAGGAACATCAAGCACAGTAATTTCGCCCAGGGGACCATAGAAATCCCGTTTGACCAAGTTATATGCCAAAGTGATGATTGTTTGTGCCACAGCACCAAAGAGACATCGAGAAAGCACTACGTGTGCTGATATTCCCATGTCATTAATGGCGACACACTCCACCAAAAGTCGGAAAAAGTCATCCTCAATGATCAGGGTCACCAATCCTTCATTGCCCAATTTAAGATAGTGAGAAAACATCCTCATGATGGCCTCTTGTCGCAGTCCAGGCATCAAGGCATTTTCAAGCTTAATGAGCAAACCCGTCATTCTAAACTGGTGAAGAACTCTCAAATTGATCATATTAATGATGGAAATCTGGTTAGCAACGATGGTATCATTACAGGATACTCCTCGGAGCAGAATCTCCATACTCTTGATGGTATTAAGTAAGATTAATACCAGATCCAGTTTAATCACTTGGGGGAAACAAGTAAAGGCAAACAAGTGGAACATGTTCACCACCAAGTGCCAGAACTGGGACTGTTTATTCAGCATCGATTGGTGGTCGCTGTGAAGACGAATAATATCTCGAGCATGAGGAGATAATGATGCATGAACCTCAGTCTCATGATCCAAGTTTTGACCAAGTTGAGTGAACCATTGGGGCTGGCCTCGAAGCATCTTGGTAGTTAATGACCCCAATTTATCTTCAGTAGTAGGTGCCAAAAGTTTCTTCATCGAATGGTTCTTATTGGTCCATAAGATGGGATAAAACAGATTACTTATGGCTTTACATAATGGACACAAGAACTCCTTGCGATTGGCATTTTCGGGGTAGTTACGGGTGATTTGGTTCTGTCGAGCCCGATTACTAACAAGAAAGTTCATGTAGCAATGGTAGTGCATGCCATGGCCACAACTCAGCAGCACCAAATTCAGTTCAACACACTCTGGGTGATTAAACCCTGGACCAAATACATGGTCGGCCCTAATTTGGGTTTGGAACGCTCTCCAACCTTCAGTTTTAGGTTCTGGAGTTTCGGCTTCCTTGACATGGTTGGCCTCAAGTACCGATTGTGGGACAGTGATGGGCTCAGCTTCATCCAAATTGCCATTATCAGAATAAGCTTCCATGAACCAGAATGGATCGTCAAATGGGACATTTCGAAACTCTGAACTCCGTTGGATATAGGTAATAATGCCAAAGGGGCCGGCATTATCGGTGGTGTTCTGACACAAGATACAATGGGGTTCAGGGAACCTCCACCCAAGATCATCATCACTATCTTCAGTAGCAAACCCATCCATATCCACATCGCCGCCATCAAAGTTTTCAAGAAAACTGGTTTGTTGTTTCTTGAACTTGGCCATGAGCTTTTCTTGTCGAATTTTAGCCAATCGTTTTTTACGACTGGCATCATCTTCAACACTAGTTCTGGGATGCGTAACAACATCAATATCAAACATCGGGATCGTTTCCACCACTTCATGGATAAATGATGGCCATTTCGTCTCCAAAAGTTTAAAAATGGCCCGGACCTTGGCATGATGATTGCTAATAGCATCATTTTCAAGGATTTGGTATAATTGAACCACTATGGGTCGAATATCAGGCAACAGTGCCTCAGCAGGAATGGCTTTGGCAGTAGCATGAAGCAAATGGAGCACCGTCAATAAGATTCCCTCCCCTACCTCGGCCGTCATAGCATGGCTAAGGGCATAACTAATGAACTGAGGAAAGTATTCCGATAAAGCAAATCGGTAATTTTTGTTAAAGCACAGCTCAGCGTTATAAGAAACCACCGGCTCAATCACCACCTCTTGGGGTTTGATTCCCAATTGTTTGGCCTTTCGTTCCTGGATCAATTTAATGGCATCATCACGAATATTAGCGGAATAGCCAACGTAGAAGGGGTTTACCTCGTCCATATACTCTTTTTTAAGAGTATAAATGCCAACATCATTGGCCCCCAGTGGGGGGGTATAATCGGTCAAATCAGTCATCACCGACCAGAACCGTTTGTTGTTAACAATATGGTCTAAAAGACGCTGACGACACTTGGACGCCGACATGGGACCAAAACATAACGACTGGATAATATCCTTACGGATGCGTCCGTCACCTTTAAGATTACTCTCAGAGATCAACTGAAGTAACATGGCAGCACACTCTTCCAACATATAGGGAAGGGTCTTACGATCATAGGCGGCGTCTGCATGATTGACATAGCCAGGAATGAGTTGGAATCGATGCAAAATGACAAACATGGCGGTATTAGCATCAACGAGATTGACAAAGATTTGGGTAAGAAATACATCAGGGAGAAGTCCCAAGTCCCTCAATTGCAGTTTATAGATTTGGAGTTGGTTTCTAACGGTAAACCCATTGCGAACCCAGTACCCCAGCTTAATTTGAGCCAAAAGCGCCAATGACCGGATCGAGTAATCAAAAATCGTCAAAAGCGGGTGAGGACACGGGTCAGGCATATCAATCTCCAGAGATTTTACCATGATTAACTGTTCGAGTTCTTCAGCACTGCTAAATTTCGTTTCGAGGATGAGGTTTAGCAAAAACGCTTGTACCGGGTGTAATAATGCCACTTTATCCAGAGATAAAGAGATATCGGCAATCTCCAATCCCAGTAGCGGCTCAATAATTACCGAAGGGTTAGTTTTGATATCAGTAATGTCTTGTTGGAACCCCATTTTGTGGCCATATTCAATTTGGAATAATACCGAAATGGTAACGCCAATGGCATTACAAAGTATTTGGTGACGATTAGCTTCATCAGTGATATCACCAGCACAACTTACCATCGCCTCAAAACTCCGATAAAGCATTATCAGAGTATTGAACATGGCATTATAATCGGGACTTTCATACTCGACATGACACTCATGCTCTCTCTTGAGTACGGCTTTACCTTGAACCAATAATAACATATCCAACATTACCCTCACCATGTTTTCCTCCAATACTTTAGTCCCTCGCAATTGCTTGCACAACATGATATGAATATCATGAAATAACTTAGGACACCGCTGGTTTTTAAGCAGCTTGATGCTCATTTGATTAGTCAAGGTCACCGAGTTGGAGTTTTGTACCGATTCCTTGGTTAAAAATCCGTACAACGTCGATTGAAAGTTGACGAAATCACCATGGTCAAATACAAGGCGAACATTGACGTTAGACCCTAACAATTGCGTGGCCAACACCAGCATAATGTTGAGCTCAGGTTCCCGGTCAAGTTTCATGAATTGGTCAGCGATAGCCGTCCTTATATCTAAATAATGGCAAACCACCATTTTTCGATAAGTAAGATTAGTGACCAACGCCAGATCCAACAACCGGATAAACGTCTGACGGGCATGTTTCCATAGCCTAGTATCAAAGTATACCATATACTGGAACCTCAGGCCCCGATGGCTGGTATTGGGGATGTAATCATCGATGGTTAAGTTATAATCACACTTTTGACATAGTTCAGGGTCCAACTCCCAAAGCGATGGATTAAATTGCCAATAAGGGACTTGAGCCACCACTGGAGTAGGTACCTTGGGGATGGTCAAGTCACCATCGAGGCCCCCGGTGACGTAGGACCCACCATTGGCCCGAGGACCTGGAAACACCAATAACCCCGGCTGCCACCGCTCACAGAATACCTGACAAAACACATCACTCAATTGTGGCCTCAATTTATACACCTCCAGGTTCTGGATTTCATCGAGCCACGAGATAATCTCATCGACCATATCTTCACGAAAAATGTCTCGGAGGGACCGAATACAAGTGGCCAATCCTGTGGCCGCCAAAACGGTTCGCCTCTGTTGTAATACAGCTATATCTGTCAGCTCAGCCACCTTGGCTCGCCCATAAGACTCCACTCGATCAGTGACCATGGTAGCATATTGTACTTGTTTCCTCAGAGCAAGCCTGATCCTCAGAATGGCATCCCGGTATAAGTGAACCTGGTCATTATAAAGCACCAACGCATACTTGTCCAGGTTACGGTCCACCACTTCATCGTTGGAGGCAAACCCGTACTTGTCCAGCGCCAACGTCAGCTGCATGCTATGGAGCTTAATGGCGGCCTCCCGACCAAGATCACTCAGAAGGTGTTGATCCAGGTATGCTAATACATCAATGCAATAGTCCAATGCCACCCGAATTACCGCAGCAAACTGGTCCACCACTGGTTGCGGCAACACTTCGGGAAGGTTAGTCGGAGCAGGATGTTCATAATGGGGACAGGGAATATCTTCCTTCCAAGCATCTTTATCTCTACAATCACATACACCTCCCCGGTCTAATTGGGTGACGTAGATCATAAGGCGATGGCCCTTGTGGTCCTCCATGCGAAAGCAGCCATTACACAACGCCACCACGTCATCTTGGGCACAAGTCAAGCACCTATACACTGCCTCGCCTTTACTAAATAACTTACCACACAGTCGATGGTAATGATTGATGATATGGACGAGATTATGGTACTCGGGATCGCGAGGGTGGGGGATCTTGGTATGGTACAACAGGTAACGCCATTGTAGTCGATCAAGGGTTGTCATGGCTGATTCGTCGGCCACCTCTCTCCCTTGATGGTCAAATAGTCTGGGGAAGTAGATACTTAGGTATTCAGGGCCATTGGCCACCGCCATCATGAGGGTGCGGCGAATATGGGTCCTTACCACATCAGAAAACTGGAATTGTGACAGGTAGGGGAGTTTGATAAGGTCCCTTTTGAGGAGGGTGACATAGTCAACCCCGTCCATGCTGTGGTAGGGTGGTGGGGGTGGCAGAATGGTGATGGCAGATATCTATTCGCAGTGGCGATAAACGGTACCGCGACTGATCCCACCGGGGTGATTGTTCTAGAGCATGACTATGAGCGGAGTGGGGGTGGGAGTGGATCCTTCTACTGCCCACTACCCATCGTCATCGTCATCATCATTGTCGTTAACTTTGCTACTAATCCTAATGAGCTCTAATTCTATGCTAAAGTCAACGCGCACCGTGCCGTCCTTTCACCATGTCCTCTCCAACCGTTTACCCAGCCAACCTTCAAGCCAACCTTAGTAAGCTCAATAAGGTCAATGATGTGGCTACTCTTATTAATGGTGCCGCCTGCGGCATTCTTCAGTTAGAGGGATTACATGGGTTTGGTTACTTTATTGCCAGTTATATATTTGTCAATTGTTTATTTGTGGTTATTTGCTGTCAAGGGACCCCGAAGAAGTTTTTCCCATCAATCAAAGTATTTTTGGATGGAGGTGTTTCTAGCTTGGCCGGGTTTGTTATGATGTGGTGTTTAACTGGGGCATTGATTAAAGTGTAGGGAGTGGGAGTTATAAAGAGGTGGTCGGGTGATCTTGTGGTCGACGAGATAATGAGAGAGATTATCTAGTGGAGGTTGGATGATTGCGGTTGTATATAATGAATAATGATAACTATTGCTTTTGCTTGGCTACTCTTTGTAACTGTTCTCTTAATTTTCAGTCATTTCTGATTTTCTCGTTCTCATTATCGACGATTAAAACTGTCAAGGAGTCAATTCGAGTATCTTTTTCTTCGTGCTCTTTTTCTTCGCTCTTTCTTTTATCCTCCTTCCTCTCTCTTTCTCTCTCTCTCTTTCCTCTCCCTCTCCTCCCGCACCCACGCCGCACTTTTCACCAAATCAATCCACACTCAATTCCATTGCTACCTATACCTCCACCGTCACTTCGCTGTCACCATGGAAAAGATCGATTTATCTACCAATTCAAGATCCATCCAGGATGCTTACACCAAGGTGGTGTCGGGCAATTCCAATTACGTCGTCTATACCGTCTCCAAATCAGGTTCCATGGACGTCGAAGAAGTGGGCACTCCGGGTGATCTTGAGGAATTCGTCACTCACTTTAATGACGGCCATATCCAATTTGGTTTGGCTAGGGTCACCGTGCCTGGTTCCGATGTTTCCAAGAACTTGTTGCTCGGATGGTGTCCCGATAACTCTCCCGCCAAACTCAAATTGTCGTTTGCCACAAACTTTGCCGATGTCGCTCGAGTATTGTCTGGTTACCATATTCAAATCACTGCTCGGGATCAGGATGATCTTGATGTTGATGACTTTATCAATCGGGTTGGGGCCGCTGCTGGGGCCAGATACTCTTTGAACACTGGTAAAGTTGGTGGTGGTGGAGCTCGTACCGCTGCTGCTACTACTGCTGCTGCCAAGCCCACCCCCGTGTTTAAACCCACTCCTACTCCTGCTTCCAAGCCGGCTACTGCTGCCAAACCGACTTCATTTGCTCCCAAGTCTACTGGTAAACCCATCGGAGTGCCGGTGACCCCCAAGCCCAAGTTGCCAACTCCCGCAGCTCCTCGTGCTGGTTCCAAGTCGGTGGTTGATGATGATGATGATGGTTGGAATGGTGAAAAGGAATTGGAAGAACGTGACTTTGACCAAAAGCCTTTGGAAGATGTTCCTAGTGCTTATAAGCCCACCAAGGTCAACATTGAAGAGTTACGGAAGAACAAGCTGGATACCATTTCTCTGACTCCCAAACCTTTCAATGGTGGTGCTCCTCCCCCTGCTAGTGAGGCCACTGAAGAACCAAAGTCTTTATCTGATCGGATGAAGACTTATAAGGATAATGAAGATGGAAGACTCACTGAGCTCCCTAAACCCAAGGTATCTCATGCGGTTTCTCTGAGATTCACTCCTGCTGCTGCTACTCCCTCCTCGGGGACCTCGGGTCCTCAATTTGGTGCTAAACCCAACTTTAACCAATCCGATGATAGAAAGGACCATTTGGTTGGTGGTTTACTGACTGATTTTGGTAGTGAAGATGGGTTGACTCCAGCACAAAAGTGGGCCATGAAAAAGGGCAAGTATAAAAAGGTTGAACACTCTGATGATGATATTGTTCGGGGAGTGGCCGATGCTTCGTTGGAAGATAATGGGGCCGGGGCCGCCCCTCCCCCTGCATTCCCTACTAGAGAAGAACCCAAATCGATTATTCCCCCGTCATTGGCTGGTATCAAGAAGGAACAACCCGTGGCTGCTGCCCCTCCTCCTGCTCCTCCTGCAAGAGAAGAACCCGTGGCCGCTGCCCCTCCTCCTGCCCCTCCTGCAAGAGAAGAACCTGCTGCTGCTCCCCTGTTGCCCACTCGGGATGCGGCTCCTGCTGCCACTGCCAATGGTAGTGATGATGGTTTGACCGCCAACGCTGAATATGACCATGAAACTACTGAAGATGATGAGCTTCCATTCGAAGAAGGTGATCTCATTATTCAAATTGACACTTCTACTGATGAAGAATGGTGGATGGGTACCAATAAGCGTACTGGTAAGACTGGTCTTTTCCCCGCCAATTACGTTTCTTTGAACGAGTCTTCTGCCGCTGCTGCTGCTCCCGTTGCTCCAGTTGCTCCAGTTGCTCCCATTGCCGCTGCCGCCGCTGCCGCCGCCCCCGTGCCTTTACCTCCTAGAGATGAACCCAAACTGGCTGGTGGTGCCACTGCTATTGCTCTTTATGAATATGAAAAGGATGAAGATAACGAGATTGGTTTTGACGAAGGTGACTTGATTATTGAAATCGAATTTATTGATGAAGACTGGTGGAAGGGTACCCACCAAAAAACTGGGGAAACTGGGTTGTTCCCTTCAAACTTCGTTGAACTTCAAAAGTGATGGTTATACATAGGAACATATGATGATGACGTATTGCGGGGTATGGGGGGGGGGGGAGAGATATCTGGTGTAGTTTCACTAACAAAATGAAAAATAAATGTGGACGATGTGAATTTGTAAAAACAAGTGGAATTTAAAAAGGAAGCCCACACCCGGGTTCGAACCGGGGACCAACAGATTTGCAATCTGCTGCGCTACCACTGCGCCATGTGTGCTTTTCTTGAAAAATTTGTTTTTGACAATACTGAGAAGTGAGGATTAGAGGATGTTTTTTGGCACGGAAATATGGTGAGTTGGGGTTTTTAATAGTTACTCTGGAGGTGTAAATAGGATTTGGTATTCGGTGATTGTGTGTGGTTATGATTTTGGTGAAAATTTGGTTGTGTTTTGGTCAGTTTTGTATGTTGATGAAATTTGTAAGAATTTGGAAAAGTGACGATTAAAAACAACATATTCAAATTATTCAACCCAGTTAATGAGGAGGGTAGCGGAGTTTTCACAATATTGTATTGGTTAGTTGAAAGTATCTTTCAATTGATTTAAACGTGGCATTGAGTTTGCATATTGGCAATAGAAGGAATTTGATTTATGAAAAATTGTTAATTGAGTGTTTGGGTTATTGTCTTTTCATTGGGCTTATGTATTTGGCTGGTGGAGGACTTTCAATACAAATTACTTAAAAAAGGGAGAACTTATTAAAATCTGGAACTTCTAAAAGAAATAATGATCACTTTATTGGTTTTTGTTTGGTTATTGTAGGACTAAACAAGGGTGATTATTTCCAAGTCATATTGGTCAATACTATAGAAATTATGACTTCATTCTTTCTTGAGAAAACTTCATTAATTACAACAGCATCTTTCAATTCAACTTTTTCAAAACTGGACCTAGTAAATTTTTTTTATTTTTCATTAGTACGATTGTCTTTACACTATCGTAAGAAATCTTCAACAAAGAAGCACTATCAGCCCTTTTGCTTGGCCAATATATGTTACATCTCAATTATTCATTTCAAAATCTAAACAATTTGTAGTTATACTTCATCTAGATCTCCATTTATCAAAATGATCACAAATTTCGACAGCCACAATCTATTGACTAAATAACCTTGATCGACATAAACTCAGTCACACTTTAACAGCATACATATTAATTGGGACAAGTCGCATCCACTAAGGATCATTAAAGCATGTCTACATTATCAAGTTGGTGACATTTTAGCGACGTGCACGCTCTGTACAGTTTGGGTATACCTGAGATCCATTTAATCAACTTACTAGGACTTTATAGGAGTGCAAGCCAATCGGGTCAGTTTGTGTGTACTAGGGTCAATAGACCCTCCCACTTCAGCGGCCTACACCTCAATCACCACATTTTCAATCTTCATAATATCATGATTTATTTCAAATTACATTGCACCAATTTTTCTACAAGATTGACAAAATGACCACAAAATTTGATAGCCAAAAAACACAATCTATAAACTTGATGTCCACAATCAATTCAACCATTAACGATTTATTTGCTCCAACTGCATTTCCAAAATTCTTCATTTCCTTTCCTGAGTAGGCAATTACTACTAACAAAGTGCCGCATCTACCAAGTGCCGCAACCACCAAACTAAAAATGTGACCCTCTCGCCTCTAAGTTTGGTAACATTTCAATTTATTCAATCCTAATATCTGCCTCCATTTATCCCCACACAATTTGTAAAAAGTGCCCCCAATACCCCCAATACCCTTCCACTCCCCCTGCACACAACCACATGATTTTTCGCCACGGTGCGATCCTATCCAGAACTCTCACAGGGCCTACCACATATACCCAGCATGACTACACCAATTGGTACGTATAACCACCACCAAGGGAACACCAACCCCACCAGATCAATTGGTACATCAACCCATTGATAACACACCCTTCCTACCTTTACCCCCCACCCCCACTCATTACTAACAACCAGTGCTTGATCAAGGGACAGGGTTCGTCAAGATTGGCCGGGCAGGCACCAACTTCCCCGATCACACCTTCCCCTCAATTGTGGGCCGTCCAATTCTTCGTGCTGAAGAACGCAATACCTTAGTGCCCCCCGATGTCGAAATCAAGGACATTATGTGTGGGGATGACGCTGCCAAGGTCCGGCTGTTATTGGAAGTAAGCTATCCTATGGAAAATGGGATTATCAAGAATTGGGAAGATATGGAACACTTGTGGGACCACTCGTTCTACGAACGGCTTAAATTGCCCACTCAAGGACAAAAAGTGTTGTTGACGGAACCGCCGATGAATCCGTTAAAAAACCGGGAAGAAATGTGCCGGATCATGTTTGAAAAATACCAATTTGATGGGGTGTACGTTGCCATCCAAGCGGTTCTTGCCCTTTACGCCCAGGGGCTCACGTCGGGGGTGGTGGTTGACTCGGGGGATGGGGTGACCCACATTGTCCCCGTGTACGACTCGATGGTACTCAACCATCAAACCACTCGGTTGGACGTGGCGGGAAGAGATGTCACCAAAAACTTAATCTCCCTTTTGCTTGCCAGAGGGTATGCATTCAATCGGACCGCTGACTTTGAAACGGTGAGACAAATCAAGGAAAAATTGTGTTATGTGTCCTACGACTTGAAGTTTGATAAAAAGTTGGCCGATGAAACCACCACCCTCGTTGAGCTGTATGAGTTGCCCGATGGCCGTACCATCAAGGTGGGTCCCGAGCGCTACTTGGCTCCCGAATGCTTATTCCAACCCCATCTCGTGGGCAAGGAACTGGTGGGAGTGGGGGAAATGTTGTTCAATACGTTACAACTGTGTCCGGTTGATACCCGGGCCGAGTTGTTACGGGGGATTGTGTTGTCAGGGGGTTCTTCAATGTACCCCGGATTGCCTTCGCGGTTGGAAAAGGAACTTAAACAATTGTACCTCACCAGGGTTTTGGGAAATGACGCCGAAAAGTTGAAAAACTTTAAGGTGCGGATCGAAGATCCTCCCAGAAGACGCCACATGGTGTTTATTGGTGGGGCCGTCCTCGCCAACATTATGAAGGATAAGGACCACTTGTGGGTCACCCGCCAGGAGTGGGAAGAACAAGGTGCCCGGGCGTTGGACAAGTTTGGCCCTCGATAAATGCTAGCACGTAGAATGATCAATAAAACATATTTTGGGCATACCGGCATGCAACGGATCATTGATGTCATGTTGGGATGACGGCTTATGTAAGCAAAGTGCCAACGTGGGCATTATCAATAAAGATTAGAAACTACCACATTACTACCAGCAACGATGAGTGTTTCCCAACCATTGGTTAAATCATTTTTTGAGGGCCCTCGCCAGGCAGTAATTATCGAGGATGAGTGTCCTCATTTACCCCAGTTTCTGTTGGGACTACCTACTGAAGTTGGAGGAGGTGACGACCAAGGTTATGATGGAGATAGTGATGGGTGGGTTTCTGATGAAGAAGAAGATGGGGCGAGTGTTAGTGATTTTACCCCAGTTGATGCGTTTTATCCAAAGTATTATTATTATCGAACTGAAGCTGAGCATCCATTGACTCAACACTCTAATAGCAGTGTACTGCTGATTGAGTCTGAAGAGTATAAAAGGGGAGAAGGTAGATTATTGTGATAGATATTGGTGGTACATTAATGTGGGGTTATTGATGATCCTTCATTCTTTGGAATACTACAATATTTGGTATACTTCATTATTTGGTATACTACAATATTTGGTATACTTCCTTACTGGTTATTCTCCATAGTGGTGAGTTCATTAGTTGGATAAATGCTGGCATTTAATTATAATTATTGAAATGTACGATATATGCAAAATGAATAAAAGAGGGGAGTGGAGATTAAGGAATAATGACGGGAGCCAGAAAAGGGGGACAATGATAGGGTGTAGGGGAACGAAAGGTAACTAATGGGGTGTGGAGCCGATACACATACATTGCTGATGTGGGCGCACTTTGATGGGGCAATACACATTGGCTGCAAACGAACCCGCGCATTTGGCTAGAGCCACTTCACACTTATTTGGTGCCCTCGTAGCAGTGCCAATCTACCAAAGTGCAAGCTTTGGCGTCCTAATTTAGAGCCAAGCGCCAACCAAACACACCAACAACCATTAACAAAAGCTCACAACGCACAAATACCCATTCCACCATAACCTCAATATAGAATGTCCCTCCGTTACCGTCCCTATGACCCCTACGGGGGAAGACCGGTAAACTTCCAACTTTCTCGAGAAATCCGATCAACAGCAACAGCAACAATCTCATCATAATCTCGTGGAGTAAGATTACCACCACCATGGCGATGGCCATAATCAATCGCTTCATGAACAATATCTCGAATCACACTATTCGAAATCACCTGGGGTCGAATAAATTGACTATTCATACACCGATCCACCGTCCACCGCTGATCAGGGTCCCGTTCCAACGTTCCCTTGATAAACTCCAACACCGGCGGCGGCACCTGGATATTAGCCACCCCCAGAGGATGAAACCTGATCGCAAACAGAGGGTTCTTGATGGCAGCAATCCGGTGACGGGCATCAACATCACCATACGGCGGTTTACCGTAGATCATCTGGTACACCATGCATCCCACCAGCCATACATCACTAGGCTTACCCACCTTCCACTTGCCCTCAGTATCGTCAACGGCTTCGGGAGCCATGTAGTTGGGAGTACCAATCTGTTGATCCCGATAAATATTGATGGTGGTACTACCCAAGGCGTCAGCAATACCAAAATCAATCACCTTGAGTCGACCCTTGATAAAGATAAAGTTGGCAGGTTTGAGGTCCAGGTGAATGATACCCGCAGCATGAACTTCCCTTAGACAACACAACATTTCTGCGGTGAAGAACCGAACGAATTGGAGGTGGGTATCGGCGTCAATCTTGCCTCCAAGCCGAGGGTGAATGATATGGGCCAAATCCCGGTCACCAAGCTCCATCACCAAGTATAAATCTTCATCATTGATAATATAGTCATGTAGATACACCACCCGTTCTGATTTGGCAAGCTTAAGAAGCAAGGTAATCTCACGAGCAAATGATTGTTTGATCTGGTCATCAAACTTGTCAAACTTGACCCGTTTGAGAGCCCAGGTGTTGTTTTTGGCATCTCGAACCTTGTATACCTTGGACGACCCCCCCGATCCAAGCACCTCGATCGGCTTGTACTGACGGTTGCCGATATAGAACATCTTGGTGGAGGATGATTGGGACTCGGGAGGTACCAGGGGGGACTCTTCCAACAGCGCCGGCGCTGGCGGGGGCATTTCATTCGAGGAAGCCCGTTTATCAATGGCATGGGGTAATCTGGGGGGAGGCATCGCTTTTGTCAGGGTGCCATCCCGGTTATCGTCCTTGACCACCACCGGGGCCAATGGTGGTCGGGATGGAATGCGCTTTGGTGGGAGCCCCAACTTATGACCATAACGCTTTAGCCGGCGTTGGTTCGGTTTGATGGGGGGGTCACCATTAACGGTTGGGGTTGGCGTCACTTGTTGGCGGAAACTAGCTGGTTTGGGAGGCAGCACCACGGGAGAATCCCCCGACCCAAGGATACTCAACAGGTACTTTGAGAGTACCGGGGGGACACAGGTGTTGTCATCGTCATAGGTGGAGTACGACGACATCCATGGGGTGCTGGTTGTTGTGATGGAGTAAATAGACGCGTGGATATGTGCAGGAGTGCGGCTTGTGCGGTTATCGGGAGCCAGATGCAGGCACGGATCCCCGATAGGATGTTACGATGGTAGCTCTGCACAGGGTCATTCTTATCGCTGGGGTCGGCTGTCCCAAGCGAGTAACACCACGTGACCGCCGTTTACCTAATTAGCACAATCACTGATTGAGATAGGGAGTATCTATCACAACGATTGAGCTGATATCATGACAGCTCCCAATAGCGTGCGGCTCACCAAGATGTAAGTAATACCCCGGGACCACCAAATAGCCCCTTACTAACCACCAGTCCCCTTAGCCCTAAACGGGGCCAAAGGCTTGGGACCGCCACCGCAACATGGAACAAGATTCGTCAGGTCACCAATGGCCAGGGCGACGAAAGTGATCCCGAGGCCGAGGTTAGAGACCTGGCTATGGTTGAACAGGGCGCCAATGGCGAGATGTTTGTTATCCATCCTTTGGAGGAGGTGGTGGAGGTTTGGGACTGGGATATTACCAATGATGATCTTTGTCTCGTTAATCGAGTTAAATTGGCCAATGATGGGGGAACGCTGCTGGTGACTGCTGTTTGTATTTTGTCTAATTTAAATGTGGTGATTGCTCGCGGTACTACCATTGAGGTCCATGAAGTGTTTCAGAACCTGGGGGTTACTGATATCGTTGCTAAAAGTGAGGTTGATAATACTGTGGTTCAGCTTAAGCTGGGGAAAGGGTGGATTGTTGCTGGCGACGATTTCCACACTTTACACGTATTTGACCTCGAACTAAACTTCAAAAGTCGGTTCCAGACCCTGGTGAATAAGTTGGGACGAGCAATCTATGATATTGGTGGTGATTGGCTTGTTTATTCTCCGGTTAAAGCTGAGCATGTTCGAATCAAAGGCGAGGCCCGCCTGGAGCTGGCCCTGAGCTACTTGACCCCCGTTAAAATGCCCCCTCGTGGCCCATTGCTTTATCGGGTACTTCTGCTGTTTTCCAAACTGGCAGTAGATGGGTTGGTGGCGCTTCTGAAGGCCCTGCTGAAGCAAATCAAACTGTTGGTTAATGATGGACCCGGTAAGTACCGGACGCTGCTGATTTCCAAGCTGATTGGTAACCTTCTTTATTCTACTGCCCTGCAAACGGTAAATTCCCTCCAAAAGACTGCTGATGCTCGTCACCCTCAAGATAATCAAATTGTTCGGGTGGTTAACTTGGCCACTGGCGTCATCAAGGCGACGTTTCGACCCCCAGGCGGGGTGCTGGCTCTCCTGCTTCTGCCCTATGATCTTCAATTGGTTTCAGTGGCTGCTAGAGGTGATATCTATTACATGTGGGACCTTACCCGACTTCCCACCGAAATTTCCCTTGTGGGTAAATTCACTAGGGGCAAAACTAAGGCGGTCGTGGACGATCTCACCTGGTTTATATCCCCCGTTGATGACAATACCGTCAATTGTGGGTTTGGTCTGAGGCTGGTGGGACTGGGAACTGTTCATTGGTTCAATATTAATTATTTCTGGGGGGAAATCAATAATATGCCGATTGGTACCACCACATCCTCGCCTAAATTCATCGATGCCTGGATCTTACCTCTGGAAGGGGCAAAACGGGTGTTTTCTCTCCCTATCCGTCATAAGTTGGGCATTCTTACCAAGCTGGGGGCGCTCAAACTTGTTTCCCCAGTCAATGGTGCTCATTCCTATCAATATGAACTTCCGTTGACTCTAGCACCGTCTTGGCAACAATTCGATGGGGTGGTCCCCTACCGCCCTCCTCCTCCGGCAAAGTCAGTGGCCTCTAATCGATTAGTTAAAGCCAATGATGCCATCGCCGAGGCCGAGATCAACACTTGCTTTGCCTTTTTAAACCTTGTCAATAATGATAACGTTGCCTTTGCCGTGTTTGACCGGCCGGCGCCGATTTGGGGTACCACCGACGTCAAGGTGGTAAAACCATTTGGGACTGCCCCCGCCAAACCAGCAGCGCTGGCTTTGGATGGAGTGGAGGTGCTCGGAGATGTCCTTATTGATCCCGATCTGGTGGAAGCGTTACCGTGACTTGATGGTTGATATCTATTAAAATCAATAAAAGTATATACTAAAACAACATCCGGATGAGTTCAAGGATGGCCCCGCCACAAACCAAGAATAATAAAACGATCATCCATGTCTTTGACACTGGGAACTCGGTTTTGGAAGTGGTGACCTTTTTCTTGCCCCACCCTTTGGTGACTTTCTTTTCGAATTGAGCGTTGGATGCCCGTTGTTTCCTGGTTTGAAGGACCTGAAAGTTAGTATTGGCAATACAAAGGAGGGGGGAGGTGGATCATCTGATGGAACGAGGTCCTGGTGGGTGTCCCAATCTATTCACTTACCATACTGGTGATTATATATACGTGTTTTTTCAGTGCGTGTTGAAAGCCGCATTTGCAGCCAACTTCCGCACTATGGACAGGACGAGAGTTGAGTGGGAAGAAGCGGAAGGGGGGCGGGGCGGCATAGAATCTCATCAGGACCCTTATTGCATTGATTTTTAACTCAAAAATAAAAAAAATGAAGAGGGGCTCACCGGGATTTGAACCCGGGACCTCTCGCACCCAAAGCGAGAATCATACCCCTAGACCATGAGCCCTGCTATTGGTTGTGGGAGATTTCGGGAGTTTGATTAGGGTGAAACTGTGACATGTAAACTTGAGCTCAAATTTGCGATCATAGATTTCACTTTAGAGATAATCTTCGCCATTTTTATATGTTTGTGTGGTTTTAGAGGCTATTTCCGTGAACTCAGGGAATTCACTCATATTAACGGTGTCTATGTCCATATTTTGTAGTCTACCGAGATTTTCAAAAGTGCACTATACCGGTCAATTTAACTCCTGCTAGGGTCTCAGATGACCAGGTTGAGAGTAGGTTGTTTCCCAGTATCGACTCGTAAATGACTGGCAATGTCAATTAATCGATCTTCCGTGATAAGCAATGTTCCATAACGGTGACCATGATCTGATTGGATCTCGCCAGGGCTTTCCCTGATATCAGTTGCTTATAGCCACACATTACCTTCACTGATCCATCAGCTTTGAGTTTCTTTCTCTGACACATACTAGTAGCCGTTTATGGCAACCATAACTCCATTTTGTTTTGTAGGTGATTAGTATCTACCGCTCTATTGCTTATTATTTTTATAACCATGGAAAAACGACAAATCCTTACAAGGTTTGTCAGGAAACGCTAAACTCCTGAAAAGATCCCAATATAGCCCAACATATATCAGCGATTTTCCCGTTGTCGTTGGTATCTATAACCTTTAAAGAATAAAAACATGGTGGTTCTGTGTTACCCTAAAAAATTTGCTTCCAAGCCAAAAAAAGACAGGGGCTCACCGGGATTTGAACCCGGGACCTCTCGCACCCAAAGCGAGAATCATACCCCTAGACCATGAGCCCTGTATGTACAGCACATTATACTGGGTTTACTACCCATTGATCATCTCTACCTATAACCCTACTATAGTTTATATTGATTCTATTTCTTATTGACAACATCCGACCCCAACCGATAATTCCCAATGGCCTTACCCCAGTTAACTTTAGACCGGGTCACCGGTAATAGTCTCCGTAAATTCTTAAACTGCTTCTGGTTCAACTCAGTAAACTTATCAACAATTCTCACGGTGGCTTCATTCTCCAATTTCTCAATCACCTTAACAGCATCACTACCACTCCCCAGAACCGTTTCCACCGAAGTCATTCTCACATTTCCTTCCTCATAATAGTGGATGGATACTTCAATCTCTCCACTAACTTCCTGGCCTTTAACATCCCAAACACTCTTCCACTGACCAGTATAATAATTTTCCAAATTGTTACGCAGACCAATAATAATAATTTTGGTGGAATCGTCGCCAGGAACGACGGTAAACGCATAGTTGGATGGGTAGTGATGGTCACCGTACTTTTCCAACTCCTCCTTGAGGGTAGCATCAACACCAGACCCATGGAAATCCTCAAGATCAATGGCCTTGGTACCTTCAACATTAAATGCCTTTTGGTTAACGTGGCACACATACTTGCCATCCTTCCAGTTCCACTTCAGGGCCACGAGACCCAGTGCTACCACCCCCCGACCGGTATAGTTATCCACTGCCGCCAGAATTGCCGCCAGGTTATCAACAATCTCCTTGAGATCATTAATCACCAAATCAAGCTCCCCAGGAGGGGCGGTGCTCACGAGTTTGTCCACGGTTTGGTTCATAGTGTGGCCTAATGTGGTGCGGTGCGGTTGGAGTAAGATCGTGCGCGCGGGGACTGTCTATATATTACATTCATCATTCATACTAATCTATGGTTGAGGGGGAGGTAACGGGACGTCCAGAGGTGGTTGAGGAGGTAAAGGGATATCCAGAGAAGGTGGAGGTGCCATTTCTTCGTCACCCCCTTGAGGACGACGTTCCCGTCCCCGTCCCCCTCTTTCCCGTCCTCCTCGGCCCCGTCTTCGATCATCTCTTCTTCCCCGACGAGGGTTTCTATCACCTCTTCGACTGGGAGAGGCTTCTCTCATTCTATCAGCAAACAATTCCTCGTCTACGTCCATAGTCGAGGCCCGATCAGCGAATAAATCTTCATCTTGAAGTCGTTGCATCTTGCTAGCGAACAAATCTTCTTCTTCTTCAACCCGATACTTTCTTTCCCTTCCTCTTCTTCCTCTGTCTTTTTCGCGCTCTCTTCTTTCTTGAGGCTCTTGTTGTTTATCTTCAGGACGGTGCCAGGTATTACCATGCTGAGGATCACCATTAAACAAATAGTACCTTGAATAGGCAGAGGCATTCTTCACCTTCACGTCAGAAGCCACCAGTTGACGAATACTCAACGTAGGCTCATCTTTGACTTCTCCTGAATCTAGACGGGCAAAGAGTGATTGGGTCTTTTTAAACTCCTCCACGGGACCATAACGATGAGCTGGTCTTGTTTTGATCAATTCTTGGACATATACCCCATTAGAAACAAATTCAGGGTCAATATCAATCGGTTCAGTTGTCAATTTGTTAAAGGCATCGCGGCAATTGTCATGAGTTTCAAACACGACATTGGCCAGGGTATCATTGACCCATTGTATCCGGAACGGGGTCTGGCCCACTTCCACATACTTTTCTTCCCCTTCTCCTCCTTCTTGGATGGCAAAATTAATGTAATAATTGACATACGCCTTAATATCGTCGGTCAGAAGCTGGTCGACTCCCGACAAGTGGAGGGCCTCGGGGCGAATAGCCACCACCGTACCATCGTCAAGGGTTACATCCACTGCCTGCTGCTTCAACGCCTCCTCCTTTTCTTTGGTTTCAATCGCTCCTTGGACGATTAGTCCCAGATACGGTGCTGCCTCCATGGTGATGATTGAGAGGTGGGGTTGCTAACGCGAACAGGGTCCAATCACGTGATTTTTCAATTCCATACTAATTAACTAAAGTTTAACAATTTGGTCGCTACCCCGGTACCGGGACACCACCTCGGCAATATCATATTTTTGTGCCAAGTTGGAGTTGATAAACCGCCCCCCGAGCCAATGTTCTCCTTGGAAATTGACGCTACACGGCTTGGGGGCCGATAAACTCACTAACATATGGGGGTTAAAGTCAATGGCAGGGTCAATGGGCCCATTGTCAACATCCCACCCCAGCGGAACATCAATTGAGCAAACTTTGACGGTGTTGCGGACCGCTTTTAATTGTTTGAGAATATCACCAAATGGTTCTCGAAGAGGAGGACGGAAGGAAAACCCAAAAAGGGAATCAACAATTAAATCAACCTGAGACATTTCCTTAAGCGCCAATTCTAAACTAGGGATTTCTTCAACCTCGACATCTCTCAATTCATCGACAAGACGGCCATAATGAGGTTGTCTTTCCAGTTTTTTAGGATAAAAATACAGCGGTTGATAGCCAAACATCTTCAAGTGACGAGCAGCAACAAGTCCATCTCCCCCGTTGTTTCCAGGACCCACAAGTACCAACACTTTTGCCGGAGGGGGGTATTGCTTGTAGATTGCTTGGGCTACCGCCAATCCCGCCAATTCCATCAACTGCTCAAGAGTAAATGCCCCAGTGGACATGAGTTCTGAATCAAGGGCAGCAGCAGCTTTGGCGGAGATGGCTTTGAATGACATGGTTGTAGTTATAAGATTTGATAATTGGATGATTGAGTTGCAGGGGATCAGGTGAGTTAATGTGCGTGTGCATATAGCGTTTGCAGCCATTGCTACTAGGTGGATGTTTTGATATAACCTTCCAAAAGAGACACTTTGATTAATTAGAACTGCCCAGGTGTGTTTGTTAACTAAGACTCGGGCTGGGTTTTTTCAATAGAAAGCGAGTGGCTAGGCGGTTCTGGATTTTGGTAAAATACATTAAGAAGGTATTTGTGTTTAAGAAATGGAAAATATTAAAAAGTAAAAAGAAAAAAGTATTGAAAGCTTCGAAGAGACGTACCGGCATTGGCTCATTTGTAAAATATTGGGTGATAGGCATAAAAGAGCGATTGATGACCAACCAATTAAGTGTACTTAAACCATTCCGATACCTAATCATCAATGATGAATCCATACAGTTCAATTGGTTCCGATACTTGCTAGATCTTTGTTGGATCAGTATTCTTACAACGACTGTCTAATTGAAGAATTTGGAAATATCATGATACCAAGGACTTATCAAGAGCGATATGCTTTATTTGGTGATCGTACCAAACATCTAAACTGAATTATTTAAAAAAAGAATAAAATAGGGACCGCTTTCATTACTATTAAATGTTTCAGTTTAATCAACTATTAGACTTTGGGAAAATTATCAATCTTTGAATTTTACCAATAAAATTCAACGGAAAGATTTCAATCAGTTCGTGACTGCAATCTTCTTTATACCATCATTATTTGGAGACACCCTCGATTACACCAAAACTTCCACTTCTACAGCACTCAACGATACTAATCCATAAAACTACGTTAACTATTCAAAGCAAAGCATCGCTCAATATTATCAGGGTTATTACCCCACCAATGGGGCATTTGAAAATGGCCAAATACCAGAAATGCCAAAAAAATCACCAATATCGATAAGTTAAGCCCAGTATCACAAGCAGCTGCTACAATATAATTATATTCCTTCCAGAGAGAATGACGGTATCGAAACGCCCAGTACATGGTCACCGTCCCACCAATAAATTTGGATAGATACCCGGTAGAAATGTTGCCATAAAAGCGAGACATGCTTGAGAAGAACACCGTGGTATTCCACTTGTCAAAACCAGCATGGGGATAACGGCGATGAAGACTGAAAATCAAGAGCGGACCCACCAACCCAAGGAGAAACCCGTATGGAAGCCAGACATACTCCTTAAATAGCCGGGTGGGACCGAGCACCACGTACTGGATGGAGTTGGTATGGCTAGCACTTATGGCCTGGCCCGTCCACTGATGTCCCGGATCAATCAAGGTGCCATCAAGAAATTTACGCTTCAGACCAATCACCCACTGTACCGCCAAATAATTAATTGGAATTCCAATAACCTCCCCAAGAATTTGAGCAAGAAACACTCCCTTTGGCGGTAAGTGATTGTAAAACCCGAGCCGGAGGGCATCCAAATGGAATTGGGCCCGGTACCAGGCGTCGCCAGCAATCGAACCAAACACAAGTGCCCCCACGGGATGACGGTGGTTGACATTTTCAATCATATAGCCGTATACCAACTCATTAAATGTCCCCACCGCCAATTGAAAGTTAGAGAGAGCATAAAGCCACGCCAATGGGGTGACAATCAATCCTCCCATCACCAAGGCCACCACACATGCCCACCATGGCATGAACATTTGCCCCAGCAAAAAGATTGCCATGAGGGTGGAAAAGCTTCCCACAAAAAGAATAAAGTACCACTGGTTGGGGATGGGCAGGTATGCCCTGGCCAAATTATTGAGGCGATCCGTGGTCCTGGGAGCGATCAACACCAGTTTTATCTTGTCCCACCCAAATATAACTACCCACACCCCTCCACTGATATATGCAGCATAATCAAAGAACATGTCCCAAGCTCGCTGGGGGCCCAAGAATACCGGTCCATATAGATGGTAGGCGGTCTGGTTGAGTTGGAGATCACTACCAAGTAATTTATCGACGGGATAGCTCGCTCCAGTGCTAGTAAATAATCGATTGGACATGAGTCCATGCTTGTAATCAAATAATGACCCCCATTTGGTCCAGGGGATAAGCACCCACGCTCCAAAGACAAATGCAATAAACTGGATCACTTGGACCCAATAAGGGTATACCATGATTTGGGAGGTGATGGTGGCCCAATCAAGAGAAAAGTTAAGCACCCCCATCCCCCCAAGACCACTGCCAACAAAGTTGGCCACGGGGTTGGTTGGAGCCATCCAACAAATTACTGCTAGCGACGAAGTCATTGGCCAAATGAATTGAGGAAATAATTGCCAAATCGCCACGCCGAAGAGTACCAAGAAGAACACCCGGAGCCGTTTTTCTTGGTGATTGGCCCCGTTTTGAGATTGAAGCAACGCCGTTTGCATCAACGCCGTGGGGAAGGGGAAATTTACATCATACACCAATAAGTCCTTACAAATGGCTGCATAACTGTAACCAATAAATACAATGGCAAACATAAAGGGGAGGGCCACCGATACTGATACTTTTGTGTCGAAGTAAAGATCAGCGAGGGAAAGAGCGTTTGTGGCAAGATTACCCGTGGCCCCCAGACCAGCAGTGATGGTTAACATCGCCGTTTCCTTGATTGACCAAGGACCAGGGTTGAGATTAATGCCATACCAGGTTTTATTGTCAGGAATCACGCGAGCCATCCATTGACCCGCCCAATGGCCCACTACCTGGACAAAGAAGATCAGATAGGCTGCCAGAGTGGTTCGATACAGGTTCATGGTGTCAATAAATGCTCCCGGAATAATGAAAAGTATCAGGAGAACAAAGTAGCGAAAGGTAAATATGGGGATGGACGGGTCATCGGTCAATGGGACGGTTTCTCTCACCACTTGGGGGAGTTGTAAAATTGAGTCGGTGTCAGACTCTTGGTCGGGGACGGGAGGTAATAATGGCGACGTTTCCCCCATAACGAACGCCAGCGACAGGTGAAGGTGTGGATGTGGAGGTGATAGTGTGGATGATTGTTGCAAGCGATATCGCACACGTGACCCATCCACACTTTAGTGTGGCCGAGTGAGACGGTTAGACCCAATAGTTAACACGATGAAGTCACCCCCGATGATTCAAACGGCCAAGGCGCAGAAGCGAAATTATACGAAACTAACATTAATCATCACCATTAAATCAAACCGGGGCCCCCACAGCGGCTCTCGACCCTTACTCACCATCCTCTCCTTCTTTTAATGCTTCTTCGCACAAAAAATTTCACCCTCATCACCATGATTGTATTGCCCGCTTCCTCCTCCGAAGGGTTCAAGGCCGTGTCGCTGTACTCTGAACCCATCCGTCGTCCCATCGAACCCGTCGGTCGTTACTTCCTTGCCCACGCTCTGCGGACGTTGCGGGGCCACACCTGGTCGGAATACGAAAAGATCGAAGCTGAAAAGAATGTCACCAAGGTGGAAGAAAATGAAGACGAAGACCTCGGAGATGAAGAACAAGACGAAGAATTGCTTGCCCATGACCCCCGGGAATGGAAGTCTGCCGATTTGTACGCGGTATTGGGGATTTCTCACCTCAGATGGAGAGCAACCGAAGACCAAATCAGACGGGCCCACAGAAAGCAAGTGTTGAAGCATCACCCCGATAAAAAGTCGGCATTTGGGGGGTTGGAACAAGACGGGTTCTTTAAGATCATCCAAAAGGCGTTTGAAACGATGTTGGATTCCAATGCCAGAAAGCAATTTGACTCGGTCGATGAAAACGCCGATGTGTTACCTCCTTCCTCCAAGGAAGACTACGATTTCTACGAAGCATGGGGACCTGTATTTGAAGCGGAGGCTAGATTCTCTAAAAAGGGAGAAATGCCCAAGTTGGGCGGCGCCGACGCTACCAAGCAAGAAGTTGACAATTTCTACTCCGCTTGGGGGAAGTTCGACTCGTGGAAGACGTTTGAATGGAAGGATGAAGATGTGCCTGATGACACCGCTAACCGGGACCACAAGAGATACATTGAAAGAAAGAATATCTCCAACAGAAAGAAGTTGAAGCAAGAAGATAATAAGAGATTGATCGACCTTGTCGAACGGGCTTACCAAGAAGATCCTCGGATTAAGCAATTTAAGGAAGCTGCCAAGCAAGAAAAGGAAAGAAAGAAGTGGGAAAGAGAAGCCGGCTCGCGGGCTGCTGCTGAAGAAGCCGCCAAGAAGAAGGCCGAAGAAGAAGCTGCTAAGGCTAAGGCTGACTCCGAAGCTGCTTTGGCTAAGGCTGATAAGAAGAAGGCCAAGGAAGCTGCCAAAGCTGCTAAAAAGAAGAACAAGCGGGCGGTTAGAGGTGCCACCGCGGGTATGTCCGGCGATGCCGTCGCCATCGAAGCCGATATCGAGCTTCTCTTGGAAAAGCTCGACGACACTCAATTGGTATCGTTGGTCACCAAGTTGGGGTCGACCACTGGTGATGGTGCCAAGGGAGACATTACTGCTGCTGCTGGTGACGCCGGGGTGGCTGGATTGATGAAGTACTTTAAGTAGAGCACATCTTATAGACGTCAAATAACTAGATCCTATTCATCGGGTTCTTGGGTGTAGTCGTATTTGCGGGACAACGGTTTAGCCTTCATGTGGTAGTGTTGCTTCCGCATTTGTTCAAACCGTTGATGACGTTGTTCGGCGGTCAATTGGGGTTCTTCGTCGTCATTTTCTTCTTGTTGTTCGGTCCCTGGTTCGGCAGCAACGATGGTACCTCCATTAAGCAGTTGTTCCGAGTCCTCCACCTCGCCCTGACCCAATTGGAACTCGGGAATATCATCGTCATCATCTTCATCTTGTTGGTAGTATTCACCCTGAGGGTTAAACCCTCCCTCGTAAGGTGTTTTCGGTTCGTCAATCTTCATGGTGGCTGCCTTTTCTTGTTCGGTCTGGTATAAGTTGACCTCGTCCCACTTGAGGTGGTCGTCCGATTGATTCGGGGTAGCCACCGGAGCCCCCGGTTCTTGTTTGGTGAGATGAGAATTGTAGATGGTGTTTCGAACCACCTCTTGACGGTCAAGATTCTCCAGGAACGGGTGGTCCTGGCCCTCGTCCTTGTTACGTAAGATCCCTTTAGGCATGATGGTAGTGAGTTGAGGGTGGAGAGTGCACCCGATTATGAGAAGTGATGAAACATGCAGTAATCCCCTCCCACTTCGACCCCCAAGTTATGGATGTGACAACTGGGAAAACGCGAGGGGGAAGGGGGTTTATGGGGGGTTTATATAGTAGTGGAAGAATATTTTCTAACAAATGGCGTTATTGATTGTACAATGGAGGGGAATGGGTACTCGTAAGTGGGCGACCCATATTTTAACACGCTGAACGTGACCTGTGCCACGTGACACCTTCCACTCTTTTCCCACTCCCCACTTCCCCCCCAATTAGGATTGGTCACAATCTCCCCATGATAATAATGTAAACAATAACCCTACCATTCTCGACTGGCTGCGCCCAGGGCCTTGTTCTTTCCTGTATACACGACACCACCCGCTACAGTTTTTCCCTCACTCGCCCCAACTCCACAACACCCAACACACCCAAAGCTAAGGGTTGTTTCCGTTATGGCTTCACGGAAAAAGAACAACGGCAACAATACCAGCGGTGAAGTACTGGTCTCCAGCGAAGTGGTCGCCCCTTCGGGAACCGCCAACAATGCCCAGGTGGTGGCGGATATCCGGGGCAAGATCGATAGAGAACACAAGTTGATCCAGGGGTTCCAGGCGCTTAAACGCAAAACCAATAACCCCGAGGTAATCCAAAAGTGCAATAATCAAATTCGTGACACCCAGACCAACATTGACTTCTTGCAACAGACGTTGGAGAAATTACAGATGCAAGCGCCAGCTCAGGAGATTAATGCCACCGATGCCACCGTGGTTTATGAAAAACCCAATTATACTCGATTGGATTTGATCAAGTATGACTGTCCTAGTTTGGGACATAAGATCCAACACATGGTGCAACAGTTACAGTTTAAATTGCAAGTGGAAAATCAATACCGCGAAGCCAATCAAAAGATCAGTCATTTGTATTTGATGGATGGAGATAAGCTGTCGCTGCTGGCGGCGGAAGGGGGAAAGTTGGAGCTGGACCAACGCATCCAATTACTTAACAAATCATTGCGGTTCTACCAAAACATGCACATTGATGTTGAGGATATTACCAAGGATTTCGCCATTGCTACCACTCCCAAGCATGCTCGCCGGCCCTTGCTGGGGAAATTGACGGTGGGTATCACCTGTGTTAGGGATATTGATCATGTTGCCCTGCCAATGTTTTCGCGGAAACCAGAAACGGTGGTGATTCTTAAATTGGATGATGTGGAAAAGGCTCGCACGCGTCCTTCACGAACTGATAAGTTTAATGAGGATATGGTTATTGATGTCGACAAGGCCAATGAGTTGGAAATCCTTGTGGTTGATAAGATGGGGATCAATAACGTACCGGTGGCAGTGAACTGGGCGCTATTATCCGACATTACTGAAGAAATCAGAAAAAAAAAGGTCGCTAGCGAGTGGAACAGTGTTGATGGGGAAAACCCCAATCTGGACCGCATCACCGTCCAAGCATGGTTGGCGTTGGAACCCACGGGTCAGATCTTGGTGACATTATCGTTTGAAAAGCTGAATATGGCAGGAAGACAATTTGGTGGAGGAATTGGTCGGCACGGGGCCATTCGGGAAAAGAAGGAAGAGGTGTTTGAACACCATGGCCATCAGTTTGTCCAGAAGCAATTCTACAATATTATGTGCTGTGCATTTTGTGGAGAGTTCTTACGGTATACTGGCTACCAGTGTCAAGACTGTAAGTTCTTGTGTCACAAAAAATGTTACCCAAAGGTGGTCACCAAGTGTATTCTGAAGCTGCTGGCAGAAACCGACGACGAAACCATGCTCAACCATCGCATTCCCCATCGGTTCGAGCCCGTGGCCAACCGGGGGACCAAATGGTGTTGTCATTGTGGTCATATCTTGCCCTGGGGTAAGAAGAATGTCCGCAAGTGTTCGGAGTGTGGGGTGATGTGCCACACCTACTGTACTCATTTGGTACCCAATCTTTGTGGCATGCTGATGGAGATGGCCAATAAGATCTTGGCCACCATCAATCAGACTAAGCCGAGAAAGCCCGTAGTTAGTGGTGGTGTTTCCAAGCCGGTGCCAGCATCGCGGCCAGCCCAACGGTTGCCTCCTCCCAAGACGCCTGACACCGATATATTCCCCAAGGGACATCGACCTCAGCACTCGTTTGATGGATCTCCTTCCAAACCACTCATCTCGGTCACTGACCACCTGGAAGACCGGCGTCAATCACCACAGAAGTCGCCGTACCGAGGCCTGGTGCAACTGCCTCATCACCACCACAACCAACAACAAAAGGTTAGGGACCGGGAAAAGCTGCCGTCGTTGTCGGGTCTGCACGAGAAACTTGTTACCACCACTAATAACGAATACCAACAACCGGTTGCCCGTGATGATTACCGTGCCGATGGTGGCTCTGGCTCTAGGGGGGCCACTAATGAGTACCAGCTCCCAGAAATCCCTGCCGTGGGCACTAATCCATTTTCGGATGATTTTGCCAACTTTGACTACCACAACCCCCAACTGGAATTGTCGGCGGAAGAGCAAACCTATGTCGAACGCCAACAAGAGTATATGCAAATGCAACAACGGGCGGCGCTGGCCCTGGCCCTGGCCCTGCAATCGACGGCGGTGGAACTGGCTGGTCCTAGTACCGTCAATCATCAGCAGGTGCTGAGTGGAGGCGGGTCGAAAAAGAAGAAACGGAGAAAGGTTGGTTTGGATGACTTTCAGTTCCTTGCGGTTTTGGGTAAAGGGAACTTTGGTAAGGTGATGTTGGCTGAACTGAGACACACCTCCAACTTGTGTGCCATTAAGGTATTGAAGAAAGACTTTATCGTTGAGAATGATGAAGCTGAACTGGTCAAGCTGGAAAAACGGGTGTTTTTGACTGCCAACAAGGAAAAGCACCCGTTTTTGCTTAACCTCCACTGCTGTTTCCAAACAGAAAACCGGATCTACTTTGTCATGGAGTTCATTTCGGGGGGTGACTTAATGTGGCACATTCAAAAGCTGAGGTTCCTGGCCAAACGGGCCAAGTACTACGCCTGTGAAGTGTTACTTGGTCTTAAATACTTTCATGATAATGGCATTGTCTACCGGGACTTGAAGCTCGACAATATCTTATTGACCACAAAGGGTCACATCAAGATTGGTGACTATGGGTTGTGTAAGGAAAACATGTGGCATGGATCCACTACGGGTACCTTTTGTGGTACTCCCGAGTTTATGGCTCCGGAAATCATCAGTGGTAAGCCCTATGATCGTCTGGTGGACTGGTGGGCGTTTGGGGTGTTGCTTTTCCAGATGCTCTTGTGTCAATCGCCATTTAAAGGTGACGATGAGGATGAAATCTTTAATGCTATCGAACACGATGTGGTTAGATACCCCATCCTGATGCCGAGACAAACGGTATTGGTGTTACAAGCGTTACTTACCAAGGACCCATCGCTGCGGTTGGGGGCTCTGGAACGAGATGCCCTCGATATCATGGAACACCCATATTTTAGCGATGTTAATTTTGACGATGTGTTGAATTGTCGTCTTCCAGCGCCCTATGTGCCCGAGGTGACCTCAGATCATGATTATCTGAATTTTGATCAAGAATTTACTAGTGAAACTCCGAGATTGACTCCGGTGGAGACTGTTTTGACTCTGGAAATGCAAGAGCAATTCCGAGGGTTCAGTCATATCGCAGACAATGCTGCGGTGTAATCTACACGAGCCCCACGGGGCACCACCAGGCCACCAGTCAATTAGTCGTAATAATTTAATCAATTCCACTCTTTATTGTCCATGCACATTTTCGATGTGCCATTGTACCGTGTAAAATAATCCCACCACGCATTCCTTGGCTAAATTCGACTACTGATGAGGATGTAGCTCGGATTATCGAAGAAAAAAAAAATTCACTGGCAGAAAAAAATAGCAATTTGTACTGTACCCAGCCGCCTAGTCAAGGTTTAAGAGGATTGTTCATGCAATCGCTGCAGGTCTAAACCAAGGGTCCAAATGATTTGTCTATAACTTTCCTCTATAAATATATATAATACACTCGTTGATGTTACTCTTTGATGTGGTTTCAGCAAATGACGCAGCATGCGCTCGACTTTTCCTTTTTTCTCGAGATGCCTGGCTTAACCCGCGCTGCTGCCGATCTCGACTTTACCGAGGGATGGGATGACGTCGGTACCAGTTCTTGAGCCAGAACGCTGGATGAGTTGACTTCATCGGTTTTCTGGGGATTTTCGGTAACCAAGGGGGTGTTGCTGCGAGTAGGATCCAATGGTAATTCGTCAATCAACACCGAAAACGCCTCGTCGACCCCCACCCCCGTCAACGCACTCACTTCGGTGAAACCGACTCCGCCAAGACGTTGGGCCAATTGGGCACCCTCTTCAGAAGTCACCTGACGAAGTTCTTCCATATCAGCCTTGGTTGCTACCACCATGGTGGGGAGGGGTTGGTTGGTGCCCTTTTTGCGAAATACCATCACTCGCCTATATAAGTCTTCGAGGGCTTCAAACAGGTTGCGATCAGTCACCAGGTACACCATCATGAGACACTGGCAGTTGAGAAATTGCTGCTTTCTCACCGTCAGATAGGCATCCTGGAGCACCAGGGTATCGTAGATGGATATATCTCGGTAGCTGGTGGCAGTGGTGAGGGTTTTGGTGTATAAATCTTCCACCAGCAGGTCAATATCGGGAATATATTCATCCCGGATATAACGCATCACCACCAGGGATTTACCCAGGGCGTGCTCCCCAAGCACCAAGATGTCAAACTCGGCTTTCAATGCCGAGAGACTGTTATTCATTGTTTTACAACTGATGCGGATTTTTTCCCCTTAAATATCGTTGAGGATTTTGGAGTAACCTCTGCGGCGTCACTGCATTGCAGGTTCCACGCATACAACGGTTATTTTTTTACCAACGAAGAAGCTAATCCCGGATGGACTAATTAGGATCAAGGTCGCCTCCGAAGTAGCCATGGGGAATGCTACCCCACACTACCCCTAAACCTAATGCCCAGGATCTCAGACCTGGCCCAGGCCCCGGTCCTGGGCCTTGGCCCCAACTCCGAGCAACTCCGTGGTTACACACCCAACCCTAATTGTCGCTCAAAATACAACCCTGAGTACCCTGAGTAACTTTGCATATTAGCGATGATGATCGATTGTGTTTTGAGCGATGTAGTTGCGGGCGCTAGGGGCATTTCAGGGTCAGTGCGTTTGGCGGTGAGCTAATAGAAGCATTCTCGCTAGATCTCCTGATTTGTGATCAAGGCGAACGGGCACGGACAGGGGTGTGTCACTGGAATGAACCATCCCTGGTCAAGTTAAGGTTAGCCATAACCCGCTGGAATTGTGCTAATGAGATTCCCCGCCATCGTTAACGGTATTCCTTTCTCATTCACCAGCTAACTTGAGGGGCTCTTCTCCACTCAGTTGAGGGGTGATCATGATTAAACTTTTGTAATTAAACTTTAAAATCATGCAACTGTTACGACGACTGATCAATACATATATTTATTATTTAGTTCAAGTACTCCAGGTAATCTTCAGCCAGGGCGAACATTGGCAACAGCGAGATCTTGACCCGCTTGCGCTTGGACGACTTTTCGTCCTCGGCCTTTCTCTTGATGGGTTCTTCGATTTCGGCCTCGGAGTCTTCATCGCCCGAATCCATCAATGCCAGGAAGAATTCTTCATTATCGCTATCGGCGTCAGAATCGCCAATTTTGCCGTCGTCATCCCCTTGCTCATCTTCGTCATCGACTTCATCTTCATTTTCATCTTCATCGCCTTCTACCTGCTCACCACCATCAACGTCGTCGTTATCATCATCACTAAAGTCACCATCACTAAAGTCGATTTCTTCAGAATCAAAATCTTCCCCATCCATTTCGACATCAGGACGCAGCTTAACCAAGGCATCCCACACCTCAGCCTCACCAGCATCCTCATCATCCTCATCAGTAGCCTTCTTTTCTGTAAGCTTGATCTTTTGAGTCTTGGTGGTGAAATATTGGTGGAAGAATTGTTCATCAGGACGCACTTGGTCGACCCGCTTAGCTAACCAATCGGTAGTATTGACAGGAACTTCTCCCAGAGCAACCCCGGTGGCTTTAACCAACAAGCCGGTGTGGCTCCCTCCTAAAGGTTGCATAATCGACGACCCCCGAGTAGTGGGCTTTTCCTTGGCATTCTTGTAGACAAATCTGTCCAAGAAATGAGCCAAGGTGTACAAACCGAGGTCGGGCTTGGCTTGGTTGGTACCATTTACGATCGAATCGGCATAAATACCCACCGTGGGGTGGTAATGCTTCAAAAACAATTCAATTTCCCATAATGACCCCAGAGCAGCATGGGCAAACTTGGGATCCCGCTTTCGAGGGTCATATTCCCCCTCAGTAGCCATTTGTTGCAAGTCATCAGGTCTCAGGGCAGGATCGACCAAAAGATCACCAATTTGGGGCACCAGCTTGGATAATTGCATAATCACAAACAAAATACCCGCCACCAGGCCAATATTAAGCCAGTGGATGCAAATCTGAAGCATTCTCTTGACAAATGCCAATTGTCTCAGCACATTGATATCATCCTTCAATGACTTGTACAACAAATTAAGGTAGATACCTTGCTTGGAAGATTGAGCCACCCGGGGGTCCAACAACAGCTCATAAAGAGTACGGTAGTACCGATCCTTATCCAAGTCTTGCCGGAACACCACATGGTGAATCAATTGTAATGCTTGAATGGAAGTATTAAAATTAGACGAATGGGTAATCTTAAAGAGGGTATTCAAATGAGCAGTGTAGGTTTCAGCGGGTAAAGTAGCAAATGGAAATGCCCGGTTAAGACCAGTGAGGACCGCCGAAAACAACCGTTGATTCTTTTCTTCAATCACTTCGGCTTCGGTCTTGGTCACCACCTTCACCAGCTTGCCCCCCTTTTTACCCTTTTTACCGGTATTCCGAAGGTTCTTCCGGCCCCGTTCCAGCTTACCCAATACCTTGTCTTCAATTTTTTCGGCAACCTTGGTTTCCATCAATACTTTTTCAAAAAGAGCAAAATAAGTCTTGACCAAAGTGTTGGCCAATTCATCATTTTGTCGAGAGAGAATGGTTTGATTCAAGGTGGTGATGGCATAATATTGAGTCATGTACTCCGATCCAGGCTTCATGATTTGATCAAGCACCGAGGTGACAATAATCAGGGCCATGGCAGGATGAGCTTGTTCCAATTTAAGGATTTGGTAAGAAGTCTTGGAAGCAGCCTTGTTGTCGGCATCCCCCAATTTGTTCACCCCCAATCGTAAAAGATTGGCTTCTTGTTCCGGCTTGGAGGTCAAGAGGTCAAACACATGAGTAATGACATTCATTCTAACGTGTAAAATCGAATCATGTAGCAAGTGCTCAAGAATTTGAATGAGCTTAAAATAAAAGTTCTTGAGATAGTCTTCAAAGTACATTAACCCTAGTTGAATATCGGTGAGGTCATCAGAAAGTGGTTGCTTCTTGAATGGTACCAATTTCCGGTCGGGCAATACCCCGTTAATGAGTAAATCCTTGACGGCATTGATGGCTTGAAGTGAGGCCGTTCTCAGCTTTTTCTCACAAAACCCAAGCAAAGTGTCCAACGCCTTGATGTTGTGTAACGGAGCTTCTTGAACCAAAAGGGTCAACGCCGAGATTTTATCCGTCAAAGTACCATCGGTAAGAATTTGCGACAAGAACTTCTTTTGCGACGAGTTGGCGGCGAATTCCTTTTGATATAATTGGTTTTCTTCATCGACAAATTTCTTCCCCCGGTCAAACAATCGTTCCCTAGTGAAGCGGTCGACGTTATTTTCCTTACCAGTGACAGGTTCAACCTCCAGATTATACCAATCGGTCCGATTAGGAAGGCGGAGGTTGGTCAGTACCACTGCTCTGACATCTTCGATAAAGTCGCTATTTTTCTTTTTGGCCGGTTCAGATTTGGCCTTGGTAGGTTTGGATTGGGCTGACTCGGACCCCGATACCAGATTGGATTCAGAGCCCGAGTCGTCTTTTTTTGATGGATGTTCAACCAATTCGGGCACGTCGTCGTCGTTGTCATTGTTGTCGTCGTAGTCTTCTTCTTCTTCTTCTTCCTCCTCCTCTTCTTCTTCCTCATCTTCTTCTAAGTCTTCTTCGTTCAAGTCTTCGGGTACTTTCCCATCGAATCCAATATCCTTATAAAACGAAGCCAAGTCCTTTTGTAAATTACCATCGCCAGCTTCACCATCAAACTCCTCTTCAGAGTCCAGGTTATCTTTGACATCAGCAATGAGAGCAAAATCTTCTTCGGTGGCACCAAGTTCAAGAGCTTCTTTACGGATGAGATCGTTCAAGGCAGGTTTTTCCCATTGCTTAGGGTCCTTGGCATCTTTAGAGGGTTGGTTATCCTTTTTGGAATCCCGCTTGGATTCCCGCTTGGAATCTTTTTTAAATTCTTTCTTGGGTTCCTTTTTGTATTCCTTTTTGGAATCCTTCTTGGGTTCCCGCTTATCATCTTTCTTGACATCCCGGTCTTTATTAGGCTTGTCCTCCTTTTTCAGGTTATTCTTCTTGCCTTTTTTACTGGGCTTTTCCGATTCAGCAAGCTTGGATTTGACCTTGTCCTTTAACAGGGACAAATCTAATGTGGCTGCCATGATGGTTGTAGGTATAGGCTAGGATTCATCGCGATGACATGCGCGCGATGAGATGATGGGAAGAGGGCGTGAGTTCGAATCAAGGAGGAGTAGGAGAAATCGGGGATGGAAAAAGTAGTGGGATGAAGGTGGTTTCAACATGGTGAGGGAAGGTCTCTTGGATCTTGTATTTTAGGTTACAACGTTCAGTAAGTACAGGGGGTGGAGAAGGAACAAAGCCGAACAGTTATTAAAATCATCATTGAAGGTATAGATATGATCTCTAAGAGATTGGTATGCTGGTAGTAGATTTTCTGATGAGCATCTCTACTTTCCTGGGGTCCAATTGATCAAAATGAGTTATGTTGTGGTAATCAATAAAAGTAGTAACTGAGTCTGATTTATAATCCAAGATCACAGTGTGGTCTCGGGGGTAACGAAAGGATTAGAGGGCTCGTAGTATGTTTGGCAGGAGTTTTGAAGTTCAGTAGGTCAGAAACGAACAAATTTGGTATTATTACAAAAAATGCGTTAAAATCGTTGATTAACGAAAAGAATTTGAAATTTTTTTGTGACCAATAAAGGCTCCTAGTGGGAGTTCCCCCGCTGATTCATATATATCATCAGCCACAGGTATGGACGTGATTAGCACGCCAACTTCAGCCGATATGGCCTAGTCGTTAGATAAACCTACACGTAGCACTGAACGGCACTTCAGGCCTGCGGAAGTTTCCGGAGGAGGTTAAAAAAGATCTCGACTCGTTTCATCTTTACGTTAGGTAGGATTTGGAAGAGTCTGCAGACGATTATGCTGTGTCGATGACTGTGTCTGTCGACATGTCTCTCGAAATAGCTCTCTTTGAATTTCAGAGTGTTCCTGTAATGGATATGACTATTGTCGAGTTCAGTAGCTAATAAGCAAGGTAAGCTATATTACTAAGGCCATTAGGTTGATGGGCTTATTTAACAACGCATTGGATTATCCAGACCCCACCCTAGTATAATCCTAGATTCATAATTTCCATGGATGAAGATGGTGACAAAATAATAGAAATAGGTAGAGTTTGAAGTAATTGGAGTTTGAAATTCAGGTTACCAGCGCAAATTCTTGGAGGGATCCTAAAGGGTATGGACGGCTGAGGATATGCTTTCAATATTATCACGGACTTTTGTTGGTAATAAAACGACATTCATGCTGAATTATAGCTTTACCATGCGATAATCGATTATCATGGGAGTATGATAGATGTAGAAACCACCTCAAACCACTGGATGGCCCCTCAGGGTACTCCACAGAAACTTATTTGGTGTGTTTTCACAAATATTAGTAGGCAATCTGACAGTCTTTCAGCGATACACACCGCTGGAAGATTTTTGACTTTTGCATCATTAATAATTTGACTTCAATTTTTCATCAGTTCAGTAGGACGTAATTTGGTATAAATATAAATGTGAACTTTTGTGACCATAATATAATAGAAGATTTATAGACCTGCCAGCAGCGCATACCACTGAAAGATTCGACGTTGGAATGTTCATAATTTGGTTCGGTATTTTCATGGAGTTCCGTATAAACCGGATTAAAACACGTTAAATGTCATCAATGCCAGTCAAGAGGTAAACATATCTATCAAGGCATATCCCTACAAATCACCCTTGAGTTCGAGATTCAAGTTTTGATTTTCCATTTGGTTCTGGAGATTCGACATAATTGGTGATCTTGACCCATCAAACACTTTTGAAATTGTAGATCTCTCCAATTGGCTTCCAGAACATAATTGGCTTCTTACCCAGATCGCCTTCCTTTCTTCTTCGCCGACCACTATAAACATTTAAAAACCCAACTCCAACGAAAATCAAGCAAAAATGGGGACATGTCTCACTCCATGAAATTCAATACCGCCACCAATCGCCCAATCGGTATCGTTTATCGCTGCCGATGAATACTATTTACAAATAACGCCAATTTTTGAAAATAATTGCATAGCAGTCCAGAACTCCCTGGAAAATAGAATCAGAATAGAAAAAATAATCATAGCTCCATTTAGTTGTCTAGGTCCGCCAATCGCCTTGTGTTCATCGCCAATGGAGGCTATCGTCTCTGAAACGTTTCCAATCAGCCGATACACCCCATGATCTAGACCACTGGCTCCGACACCACCCATAAAGTTAAACCCAAAATGAACTCGTCTACTGAGATGGCCCTGTGGGGGTTAAATCGAATCAGGTGATGATCACTGCCTATCTTAGGGCTAAACCATTGTCTCTAGGCACCAGCAGCGCCCAATTGACCACCCTCCCCCACCAAAAATAACTCAATTGCCATTGCCATGCTATTTGGGCGCCTGGCCACCACCCAACTGTAAATATTGAATATTTAGGTCAAGATCCGCCCAGTTGGTGGGGAATGTCATGTGAGGCGGGTATGGACAGAGATACGAAATGGACCCTGGCATTGTTGACCTCGTCCATTTCGGCAATTTAACTTTACCACCTCCGGAACCGACAAGTAATGTTTGGTTTAAATAGTACAGCACTAAAACTCAATCGCGGGTCCAAGGGTCGTCGCCAATTGGAATGACTAGTGGGGCTAATGCACGGCAACGGTAGGGCCACCGATCATACCAGCGCCTCCATGGCGCCTCCATGGTGTCGCCGGGTCATCACCCAATGTTGCGCTAGGTTTGCCGACGCAGTCACTTGCCCCTAGATCGACTATCAGGAACCACGGTCGAGACCCTTGTAAATGTAATTCTCCTGGCTCGATTGCCCGATTAGGCAGGGCACCTAGGGTTTTGACCCCCTGCAGGACGCTCACTCCAGGCTAACCTTCATCTCTCATCCTAGCCCACAATGGACCTCCGTCCAAGGGAAGAGCGTGACTATAAGGAGATCTATCCCGAATTGAATGAGGATGATGTGCTCCCGGTATTTGTGGCTCGAGATGATGATGATGACGATGACGATGACTTACCGGTGACAGCGCCAGCGCCTCGGATCTCGCCATTGGAACCTCAGTATATCAAGGTCGACATTGCTACTCCTGACCCCATAACCGATGTAAAATGGGCCAAATATGGCTATATTACTACCAACGAACCCCGAGAACTGATTCAGACCACTTACCATCGCCCATATGACCATGACAATCCCACCGGACGCGTCAGTTATGATATGGACGACCAGGATGGACGATTTGTCGAATGGTGCCAGGAAAATGAGGTGGAAATGCTGCCAGAATTGCTAGAGGTGGCCATGTCGTTTCTTGACCGGCAATGGGACCTGTTGGAACGGCTTTTACCTCATCACCCTCACCCGCGGTTCCTTACGCTTGAACTGGACGAACAAAAATATGGTAATGATGATGGGGTGGTGCCGGGGCTGGAACACGATCAACGGTGTGCGGTGTGCAATGACTCTGACTGTACTCCCGATAATGCCATTGTCTTTTGTGATGGCTGCGATATTGGCGTTCACCAGGAGTGCTATGGTATTGCCTTTATCCCAGAAGGTCTGTGGTTATGTCGACGGTGTATGATTAGCCGAGATCGCGACGTCAGTTGCGTGTTTTGTCCATCGAAGACTGGAGCATTCAAACAATTGGATAACTCCCAGTGGGGGCACGTGCTGTGTGCCCTCTGGATCAATGAGGTTTACTTTGCCAATCCAACCTATATGGAGCCCATCGAAGGTCTCAGCCAAATCCCCAAACTGCGGTGGAAGCTTGTATGTTACTTGTGTAAGCAACGGGTTGGTGCTTGTATCCAATGTTACAATCGATCGTGCGTTGCTGCTTTCCATGTTACCTGTGCTCGACGAGCCCAACTTCCCATGAACTTGACCGAAGGAATTCAGGGGGCCCTTCGGAACAAGACCCTGTTGAAGCTGTACTGTCATCGCCATGCTCCTCCTGATTGGCACGGCGACATTAACAAGTGTCGCAATTATTATCATGATCTCGATATCTTACTGAAACAAAATCATCAGTTGACTTTGCGCTACCAAGCAGCAAGCCGGCTTAATCAATTTAAATGGAAAACGGTGAATAATACTCCCATTGCTCCGGCAGTATTTGCTGAGAGATTAGCTTTAGCGGTGCCGTGTCCGCTCGAGGTGGCCTATGTTCTCTGTCGATGGTGGTGCCTTAAAAGAGATGCAAAACGGGCTCGACTTACTAGGGCCCCTCCAGCACCCATGGATATTGCCAAGGGGCCATTGTCACAATGGTTATTGGATGATCTTGATAAACTTGGCCAATTATCGGCCACTGCAATTAAGGCTGCTACCATTCGACTGGAGATAAATCAAATTCAATGGAAACAACTTCAACGGGTATATGGCCCTAATCATGTCACTGCGGGCAGTGATGACCAAAACCAGTACCATCTGGAAGAAATTATGACCAGATCATATCCCTTTGTTGCCGTTAATGGTACTTCAATCACCTTGAAACCCTACAACTACCATTCGGTTCTAGAAGAAGCTGAACTTCTGGAGGTAGAATAGTAATAGATGAGTACACTTGAATCGACCACCAGAGTAGTCCACGTGATCCTTCCACCTTACCACGACTAATTTGATTCGCTGAGCTTAATCGCGACAATAGATGCAGGGCCGTCACTAGCAGCGGCTGGACCCCCCGATCGTCCCAATCTCAAACCCGACGGCGATAAACAGCGCATGTTGCCTGGTTTCTCCGATGGTAGCAATTACACCCCCCATGCTGATACTTTTACTAACCTAGATTTGGTGCGTTGTTTTGGTTTGCACATAGGCCGAGCCGAATCACAGGTAAACACGCCCATTGGCCCCAATGCGGTAGTGGGCGCGAATGGCGAAGGTAAGCGAGAGGAATAGGGGGCATTACATCAGGGGATGGGGCTGACGGCAATGGGCTTAGGTCAAAGAAAGGGAGATGACAACGCCCCCTTTTATAATACCCTCCCCGCTCGTCTCCGTGACCCCTACATCTCGTCTTCTGACTTATTTTGATCGGCCTGGTAATCGCAAATCCCATCTCTCGTCAAACATTCCGACCTGCATCTAACCAGGATACGCGAAGAGAGGGGTTCACGCAGGAGCAAAGTGAGGCGAAAGCGTGGTCACCAAGTGGCTCCAGGGGCACATCTGATTGTTACCTATTGACGGTGACGGAGACGGAGAGGGGGAGGAGACAAAAAACAATTGCCGTCAGGGGTATCAACCTGCCTTGGGCTCTGGCCACCAATTGTTATGGCTCAGCCCCCACCTGTCTATATTTTTTTCTAATTCGCGTGTTACAAATTAGGTTAGGGGTTTACCCGATGAATATGCGGGGCTCGACACCAATCAGGCACCAATGGATCCAGACCTTGAAGGGCCATGCAGCGTGCGATTAGCATAATGGCAGTAAGGGGTAGGTACAATAGCATGAAATGAAGTTGGTTGGTGCCACCACCGTCGCCCCCCGTCGGCTTTGGCGCCATGCCCCGATGGTCCCCAAGTGGTGTCCAGGTGGTGGCACTGAGTTCAGGCCCACTAGTGTCACAACCCGCCCCAATCGGTAGTGGTGGTAAAGGTGACGTTAAAAAATATTGCGGGCTCACAACTTACATTAAAAAATTAGCACAGACCCGACCCGAACTATATATAAAAATATGCGACCCCCCACTACGACCACCACCACCAGTGTTATAGCCACCTTTGCTTCTACCTTACCCCGTCTCCCGGTTCACGGTTTCCTTAATTTTCCCCACCTTTGGCTAATATATACCTTGTTATAGTCACTCCTTTATTATCCCACCCATAATAAAGTGTATACTAGCCAGTTGTTCCCATTTTCGGACCCATTTTCCATAAATCACGTTGAGTTTCCAATTGTCGTCGCTTTTAAAGTGGTGAAATTCTATTGACTAAAGTCGCTCCTTTAATTCCAACTAGTCAATCTAATTCCACCAGTCCTTTCCAATGATGGCCCATACTCCTAACACTACCCCTTTACGGGCGCCTTACAACCCCCATCTCGCCCCCCAATCGCAAAAGAAGTTGCCGTTAATCGTTGATATCGCCATCGATACCAATGGTAAGCAAATGTACCAAGTTCATGAACTGGCCAAGCCCGTGCGCAAGGAAATGCCCCGCCTGACCCAATTCTCCACCATTCCTTACCCTATGGAATTTGGTGGCGAATTGGCTGCCCCTTATGTCGGTGACGAGGAAAAGACTCCCATCAGAACCGGTGGGCCATTGTCGCCGTCGCTGTTGACCCAGCCCGTGGCCGAAGAGTTTGCTGCTGACCGCAAGATGTTCCCTCCTCCTCCTGCCATGCCCATGTTCAACTTTGGCCCATCGACTCTTCCTCAAATGCCAGTGTACGGTCAACCCGACCAGATGTCGCCTCCCCTCGGCGGCTCGCTTGCTACCCCCGGAGTAGCTCCCATGGTGGCCGCTTCCAATGCTCCTACCGACTTTGAAGTGGCCTCCACCGTGCCTCGGTCTCAAGATAACGACATTTGGCTGGAAGACGTCGAAGCCGCGTTCGAAGAAGTTCTCAAGTTGATCCCCAAGAACGGTCTCAACAAGATCAAGATCTCGGGCCGTCTGTGTGGTCGTAACGAGCTCATCTCCGACTATATCTTGTCCAAGACTGGTAAGTTCCGTACCAGAAAGCAAGTGTCGCTGCACATCCAAGTGATCAAAAACTTGGGGCAAAAGAGAGATGTGATCCAATTGATCAACGACGGGCCAGTGTTTGTTACTGAACAAGAACAACAGGAAAACTTGAAGCGGTTTGAAGAAATCTTTTCCAAGATTAACTTGCTGAAGCTGTTGGGGTTTGCCAATGATGACAATGCCAACGGTAAGCGGAAGATGCTGTACCTGTCGGGGCCTGCCACCAAGCATGCTCGTAAGCTGGTGCCTCCTTCGAGATTTGCCAAGGTTGGTATCGACAACTTTTCCATGTCGATCGTTGATGCTTATGGTTTGAACACCATGCACTTGAGTATGCTGGACCCCAACTTGCACTACCGCGAAGTGCCCTCGCTTAAGGTAAACGACAATGTCAACGTTCAAGCGAGATTCCCCGGGTTGAGTGAATTCCAAGATTGTCCTCTGATCCCCATCATCCACAATATGGTCAAGGTGTCGTTCCCGTCGCAATTGCCTTATAACTACGACTTGGAACACGGGTTCCGGGCCTCGTTTACCTTGAACGATAAGCTGGCTCCTGTCACCCCTGTCCACCTGCCCACTCGTCCGCTGATGCCGTCGCAAGACACTTACTCCATGTTCACTGCGGTTTACTCCTACGGTAACGAGGTGATCAAGTTCAATGAGGACGGCATCCACCTCAATGAAGACACCCCTTTCCTCACCAAGTTCTGGAAATTCTTCATTGGTAAGTTTATGGGCAAGGATGACGCCAAGGTGCAATTGGCATTCAAGGGCATGACCATCAAGCAAGTTGTTTATGAACGGGACGGCTACATGGACACCGAAGTCCACAACGTTCCCAAGAACAAAATCAAGATGGTGTTGCTCTGGGAATTTGCTACTGTCCATGATGTCAAGGACGCCATTACCACCACCACTCGGTTGGTGTTGCCCAACAAGGACAGCACCATGGGCACTCCTGCTCAACCTCCTCAAGCCAACGTGCAAAGAAAGTTCCAACTGTTGCAGCAACAAGCATACACCATGCCTGTGATGATGCCTCAACCTCCTATGGCGTACTCGTCGCCTCAATACCACTTCCAACCGCCGCAATTACACCATTCGGCTAACGTGGACTTGATGATGATGGCTCCTCCCTATGAGCAACCTACTAATGAGTTTGGAGGGTTGTTGTACCCTGAAGGGTTCCACGAGTACTAGACTCGATTTTTATTGTTATGTAGTAGAATTTAACGGGTAAATGAATTATTAGTAGTTGTACCTGCATTGGGTATCAGGCAATTGTATGCATGCGCGCGGTAGGCACGGCAGAGCCGCACAGGTGATTATTTGTTGGTAATTGTTCAACTAGGAAACGATTAAGCACGATTAGGAATAAACTGTGGGAATGGGCAGTCCCGGCTCTATTTACCATCGTTAATCATTTTACGTTGCCCGTCGCCACTGATCCCCCCTATGTTACTTTTTCACCTCCAAATAATCCCAAGCCAAAAATACCCATTTAGTCGATCATCGACGGCTCGTGATGAGCCCTTGGACCCTATTTTACCAGCAGGTGCAGAGTGGTGGGCAGTATTGGGCACGGCCATGGTGAAACATTACACAAAACCGTTGAAGTCGACGTGGATGTTTCATCTTGATTAGTGGGGAAAAAACCCTTGGTCGACGCACAGATGTTAATCACGTGACTTACACCACCTAACCCTCCGCTGGCACAAAATCAGATTCCCCAACTCAATATTGATGGTAGTTGCCCTGTTACTTGACCGGCTGACTTGAATTCTGAGTGGCTTCGTTTTGTGTCCTGTATGCAGTGGGCCATCTCCAGCTTAGCTTATCATTGCTGGTCTATTGCTGGGGGATTACTTAAGCATTGCTGTCAATAACCACGGTCAACTGGTCACCGACCGACACTATATATCTCCGGACCAAGTAACTAACCCCGTTGGCTTGCGATGGCTTTATATTTCCGATTGTGTCGTGAAGAAATTTAACTGGTAGTTTGACAGAAATCGAACTTTGATCACCCAACCCTTTTAATAACAATTTACATCAAAAATCAAGGCCCACGCCAAGCTAAACCAATAATAGTCAAGCCAACCGTCCACTAATTGCTTTTATACTGATTTAAGTTCGATAGATAGCCCCGCATGTCAGTTTTCCGGCAGGACGATCGAGGACCGACAACAATAGTGACGTGAAATAGTTGCTATGGGTGACAGCAGATATAGTGTCGCCTACCCCTTGATGGTGACATATAGATGTACCGTGGTATCACAGTTCGATAAACCCTAATTCTTATGAACTTTTGAAAGGTTGAAAATCATCATTGGAAATTGGCTTTGAAATATCGGTCATTTCAATTAAATAATAAAATCATCAAATCGACCGACTTTTCCAGGTTTACCAAGGAGATTGGCACCCCACGTCTAGTAATATTACATCTCGATCGAATGGGGAGATAAGTTGCACACAGGTCCATCCTTTTGTGCAATTGTCGATTGGCACCATTCATAACAATCAAACCAACCACAATGGCCAAACCCTCCATTTTACCCGTAAATACAAACATAAATACTACAAGACAAGGGGACAAACCCACATAATTAAACCCCAAACCAGCATTTAACAATGTGGGGAGTTTTCATTAATAATTGGCCCTCCGGCTGAACCGTGAGAGGCGGTTTGCTACATTAGGAATTGGGCTCTGTGTTATCGGTTTATAAGGAACCAAAATTTAGGCATTGAAAGTTATCGTTGATATCATGAAATCACCCGCTGATTACATCTTCGATAAACCTCCACCAGAGGGCGTGGAGCCAGCGCCTTACCACGGTTACAACCACGGTAATGTGCGGCAATTGGCTAAAGACATTAATGATTCGGGGCTGACTGAACAGCTTAGACAACAGATTTCTCGGGATTCCCAAGTTTCAGGCGAACAACAACCTCAGGCCGAAGCTGGTGAAAAGACTGAGCAACCCGATGATTCCAATTCAAGCAATCGTTCCCCTGACGCAGATGCAATCAGAGAACTGATTTTGAACGATAAGGATCCCAGACTTGACCCCAATGACCCCAATTTTGATCTGAAGTATTGGATTCAAACGGTTAGACGGCTCTTTGATTCTGACCCTGATTATTACCGACCTAGTTCGTTGGGGGTTGCCTACAAAAATTTGAATTGTCTTGGGGTTTCTGGAAGTCAAGATTACCAGTCGACGGTGACCAACTTCATTCCCAAGATGCTTGGGGTGATTGTGGATAAGATCAAGCCCAAGCTGATGATTGACCACTTCAATATTTTGTACCTGATGGATGCCATCATGGAGCCGGGGCTGTTGACAGTGGTATTGGGAAGACCCGGGGCTGGGTGCTCCACTCTTCTCAAGACAATTGCTTCTCAGACCTATGGTTTTACGGTTTCCGATGATCTGGTGATTTCCTATGACGGGTTGACCCCCAAGGACATCGAAAAGCATTTGCGGGGTGATGTGTTGTTTTCCGCTGAAACTGATGTTCATTTCCCCAAACTTACCGTGGGTGATACCCTTGATTTTGTTGCCAGATTAAGAACCCCCAAGAATAGACCTCCTGGAGTAACCAGAGAGCAATTTGCTACTTATTTGTCGCTGGTGACAATGGCTACGTTTGGTCTCACTCAAACCAGAAACACCAGAGTGGGTAATAACTTTGTCCGGGGGGTTTCTGGGGGTGAACGGAAGCGGGTGTCTATTTCGGAAGCTTGTCTTACTGGTGGGCTTATCCAATGTTGGGATAATGCCACTAGAGGGTTGGATTCTGCAACTGCATTGGAATTTGTTAGAGCTCTTAACACCGCCGCCAAGATCTTGGGCACCACCCCATTGGTTGCTATCTACCAATGTTCTCAGGCAGCTTACGATGAATTTGATAATGTCATTTTGTTGTACGAAGGTCGTCAAATTTACTTTGGTTCTGGTAAAAACGCCAAGGGGTTCTTTGAACGTCAAGGTTGGGAATGCCCAAAGCGGCAAACCACTGCTGATTTCTTAACCTCCTTGACCAATCCGAGAGAAAGAACTGCTCGGGCTGGCATGGAGGGTAAGGTGCCAAACACTCCTGCTGAATTTGAAGAATATTGGAAGAAATCAGACGAATACAAGCGGTTGACTGAACGGATTGACAATTACCTTAATTCCAATACCCGGGAAGCTGCGGCAGACCGGGTTGGAGGTTCCCACGCTGCTCAACAACTGGACCACTTGAAGGGTCGCTCTCCCTATACGGTGAACTTCAATATGCAAGTGAAATATCTTGTTCTGCGTAATTTCTTAAGAATCTATCGTGATCCAGCCGTTGATTTGTTTAGTGTTTGTGCCCAGCTTGTTATGGCGTTGATCTTGTCGTCGGTCTTTTACAATATGAGACAAACAACGTCATCTTTCTACTTCCGGACTACTGCCCTTTTCTTTGCCTTGTTGTATAATGCTTTTTCTTCGTTATTGGAAATTATGCTGATGTTTGAAGCTCGTCCCATTTTGAATAAGCAAGTTGGTTATGCTTTGTATCGACCGCTGGCCGATGCACTAGCGCTGATTATATCCCAGCTACCGACAAAGATTTTACAATCGGTGGGGTTCAACTTTACTTACTTTTTCATGGTTAACTTCCGGCGGCTGCCTGGTCCATTTTTCTTTTACTGGATGATGGCATTTGTTGCCACAATGATCATGTCCCATATCTTTAGACTGATTGGTGCCGTTCTGAATCTGATCGCTCAAGCAATGACCCCTGCTACCGTGGTGTTATTGGCCATGGTTATTTTCACTGGTTTCATCATTACGTGGCCAACCATGTTGAAGTGGTCCAAATGGATTTTCTGGATCAACCCAATTCACTATGTGTACGAGGCAATGATGTGTAACGAGTTCCATAAGAGAATCTTCCCTTGTGATTTATGGGTACCCATGTTTGGTGAATACAGCCAAGCCCGGGGAAACTACCGGGCTTGTACTGCCATTGGATCCAAGCCAGGTCAAGACTATGTTCAGGGGACTGATTTCATTGCTATTGCCTATAACTTCCACAACGGTCACAAGTGGCGGAACTTTGGTATTTGCATTGGGTATGTTTTCTTCTTTTTGTTCGTTTACATCACTTTGACTGAATTGAATCCTGGTAATAGATCCAAGGGGGAAGTTGCGGTTTTTAAGCATCTGGCATTGAAGAAGGTTGCTAAATGGAAGGCTCAAGTTAAGGATGTGGAAGCTCAGATTGGTGACGAAAAGCCTAGTGCCGCTAATCAGTTGGATAAGTTTGATGATCTGCTGGACGCTACTGCTAAGGATACTTCCAAGGATACCAAGTCGGTGGCCATGGATAGTGATGGGTTCCCGGAAGGGTCGATTTTCCATTGGGAAGATTTGAAGTATCTTGTCAAGATCAAGTCTGAAGAGCGGGTGATTTTGGATGGTGTCGATGGTTGGGTCAAACCAGGACAACTCACTGCGTTGATGGGGGCGTCTGGGGCAGGTAAAACCACCTTGCTTAATTGTCTTTCCGACCGGCTTACCCTGGGTAAAGTTACTGAAGGTCATCGAATGGTCAACGGTCGTGATTTGGATCTGTCGTTCCAAAGACTGATTGGTTACGTCCAACAAGAAGATTTACATTTACCTAGGGCTACCGTTCGGGAATCTTTACAATTTTCTGCCTACTTGCGTCAACCAGCCAATGTGTCTAAGGCCGACAAGGATGCTTGGGTTGAAGAAGTTATTAAAACTTTGGAAATGGAACATTACGCTGATGCTATGGTTGGGGTTACTGGTTCGGGGCTTAACGTCGAACAACGTAAACGGCTTTCCATCGGAGTTGAATTGGCAGCCAAGCCCAAGGTTTTGTTGTTTTTGGATGAACCAACTTCGGGGTTGGATTCACAAACTGCTTGGTCTATTTGTCAGTTGATGAGAAAGTTGGCCGACAATGGTCAAGCAATCTTGTGTACTATTCACCAGCCTTCGGCCGTATTGATGCAATCGTTTGATCGGTTACTTTTCATGCAACGGGGTGGGGAAACTTGTTACTTTGGTCCCCTCGGTGAAGATTGTCAAACCATGGTTAAATATTTTGAAAATCACGGTCTGCAAAAGTGCCCCCCTGCTGCCAACCCTGCTGATTGGATGTTGGAAGTGGTTGGGGCTGCTCCTGGATCCCATGCTAACCAAAACTACTACGAAGTGTGGAAAAGCCTGGATGAGTACAAGGCAGTTAAGGATGAATTGGCGAAGATGAGAGAAGTTTTGGTGAATAGACCTGTTGATGATCTGAAGGAAGCCAAGAAGAAGTATGCTACTCTGATTATGTACCAACTTGGCAAAGTGTTGCAACGGACTCTTCTTCAAGATTGGCGTAATCCGGGTTACATTTATTCCAAATTCTTCCTTGTCCTTTCGTCTGCGCTTTTCAACGGGTTTGCCTTTTTCAATTATTCCAAAAAGAACACGGCCCAATCGTTACAGAATCAAATGTTCTCGGTGTTTGTTTCTTATTCAACTTTTGCCACCATGTTGTCACAAATGTTCCCGTCATACTTGGAAAACCGGCTGATTTATGAAGTACGGGAGTCGCCTTCGAGGACGTTTTCGTGGTTTGCATTCTTTGCTGCCCAAGTGTTGTCGGAATTACCCTTCCAATTTATCGTTGGTACTCTTGCTTACTGTTGCTACTACTACCCGGTTGGGTTTTACCGTAATGCCAAATGGACCCACCGGCAAATGGCTCGGGGGTGTTTGTTCTGGTTGTTACAAGCGTCTTACTATATGTTTGCCACTACCATGGGTCATCTTTGTATCTCGTTTATGGAAAGTGATCAAAACGCTTCCAATTTGGCAGTGATGTTGTTGACGATGTGTTTGACATTCTGTGGGGTGTTAGCTGGTCCCACTGTTTTGCCCCATTTCTGGATTTTCATGTACAGATGTAACCCATTGACCTACCACATCCAATCTACGTTGCTGGCAGGGATTTCCAATGCTCCCATGAATTGCTCTCCTCAAGAACTTCTTCAATTTGATGCCCCTCCAGGAATGACCTGTGGCGACTACATGAAGCCGTATATTGATGCTGCTGGCGGGGGGACTCTTCGAGATCCTAATGCTTCCACTTGTCACTTTTGTCAATTTTCTTCGACTAACCAATTCTTAAAGCTGGTTAACGTTGACATTTCTCGCCAGTGGTGGTACTTGGGGATCTTTTGGGCTTTCCCCATCTTTAATATTTTCCTTGGTGCCTTCCTTTACTGGTTGGCCCGGGTCCCCAAGGGTTCAAGAAATAAAACTTGAAACGTGAATTGACTTTTGACAACTTAATAATTTAATAATGGTAATCGTGAATAAAAAAGTAGTTTTTGATGACCCCTACCTAGCCAAAATGGGGCCTAGGTCAGGGTCCGATCCGTCTTTGATTACCTAAGCTAACCCTGACAGCCAAAGACACGCGAACATTACCCTAACATTATGGTGGCTTACCAACGGTTGGTTAATGACAGCGCCATGACCGATATCACCAACCCACTGCGGTTAGCGATCCAGATCCTCATACTCCAGTGCTTTTATTATATCCTGGCGCTCCTCATGTTCTATGTGGCGGCGCTGGTGTCGGGTTATGACTTTCATTTAGATTGGGTGTTCCTGTGGCAATTGGTTGATATCGAAAATGCCCAGGGCATTTTGTTGTTTATTCTTTGGTTGTTTGACTCGTTATTGTGTGTATTGTTTGTCACGTTGATTGTTGGGCGGCTGAAGTTGGCCTGGGACTTTGCCCTTACCATTCACATTATAAATTTGTTGGTTGTGTGGATATACTCGGGAAGCTTTCCCACTCTGGTGTTGTGGTGGTGTTTACAGATTTTACTGGGGATATTGTTGGTGGTATTATCGACCTATTCCACTCGATGGAAAGAATTGAGACAAACGTTTTTTGATGACATGTTGGAAAGGGGAGAGCGGGCTCCTGAACTGATAGAGATGACCACCATTGAAGGGGCAAGTCAACATAGTTAGTCTTTCACTAGTGCTGGTAGCGTACGGGTGCTGCCATGTTTTTTGAGGCACGCTAAGGGGCCAAGTACCGTGATTTTGGATATAGACTACAGAATCAGATAGTTGCGATGGCCATTGGTGACTATGGCAAGCGAAGAGACCAAGGGACCATGGCACCATAAGAATCATGACTACTTTATGGAACCAGGTTTAGTCAATGGCCATCGACATTGGTATTTAGTTTACAACGAAATGAGTGATGATGCTCAAAACAGGATTTGATCTATTAAAGGGAACGTAGAAAAGTCAATAGAGAGGAGAAATAGAATCAAAGAACCATAAAGCGCTGGAATAATGGAATCACAGAGCTATAGAGTCATCGCCATCACCGTCGGCACCCCTACCATTATGTACGCGACAGACACGCGCACCTTAACCGTCACCATGGAGTCCACCCCAATTGATCGGCTAGAAGATCAACTAATAGACCATCCAGATGAGGCCACCATCCGGGAATTGGCAACTCATACCCTTGACTCGACGTTCCAACTGAAATTAAAGGCAATGGCCGATCAGATCGAACACCAGGGCGATGTCGACGCAGATGGCGACGTTGATGGATCACCAGGCGATGATTCAGTGATGAGTGATATGAACTACCAATTCTTTAGTACTAGGTACCATCTTAATTATGTTCACCACGACATGGGACTGTTGGCAGATGAGGTTAGCGAATGGTTCACTCACCAGGACTATAATGATATTGGTGGCCTCCATGACCTTGCCCAACACTACCGAAGGGAACTTGAAGAGAAAGTTGATGAGTTTGGCTCGACAAATGGTCGAATTAAGCTTGTGGAACACTGTGGGGGTGACCTTGAGGGACGACTGTTGGTTCGTGATAGTTTTATGATTACCATGCCATTAAAAGTGGTATGCTACTTTGCATTAGGCGAATACAAAGATCCTGGTACCACCAAGGATATCCAAGTGGAAAGAATTTCGTTTAATAATATTCGGTTGATCCAATTAAAGTTTTACAAACCGGTGGTGGAAATTTTGGTGGAGTTCATCAAGGAATTGATTGATAAAAAGCACCAACTGGATGAATTTCCTTCTATCATTCAACAAAATTACTTTAGAGTACTTACTTTGGTATATTTGATGGTAAATGTCGCCATAACTTGCGAAAATAATCAATCTCCACACACGCAGGCGTGTTTGGATGAGTTTTTGGCCTATTTGGATGAAAAGGATTTAATGGGCTATATTGTCAAGTTAATAGAGGTTTGGAAATGGCGGCCACTGAAGTATATCCGCATGCGATATCTTTTAATGGTGTTGTGGAAGCTCATGCTCTTTGAATTTGGTACTGAAGCTCAATGGAAACGGTGTGACGATTTCTTGACCGAATTATATGGAGTTCAGAACAAGCCGGGGCGGGATTTACCCGAAAACAAGTTGGTATGTTCTCCATTAGATTATTACTCATTCCGGGAAGATTTAGTGGACAAGTACCCATTATATGAAAAAAAGGCGAGCGAAAAATCGATGGCAAGTCAATGGGAAGAGTTTGAGTCGATTGGAGATACCCTGGTGGGGGCACTTCCTTCTCATCTGGCGGAAGAAAACTATCAATTTTTTATGGCGGTCAATTCGCTCTCCAATTCGTTATCTAACCTTATTGAAGTACCGAAGACCACCAAGTCCCATGCAGTATTATCCCAACTTCCAACTCAAACCGTTCATATTGCTACCCCGGTACCATCACCAGTATTGGCAGCACTGGACTACATGTCAGGAGGGGAAAAGATTCGTCGACTGTACCAAATGAACCAAGCAATGCCATTCATTTATCCTGCTGGTGATGATGACAACATGTCGATGCCAGTAGCCATTGAACAAGCCGATGAAGTGTTTAGACTGTCGATCTATGAACTGTACCTGACCAAACGGCTTTGGAATGAAAGAATGAAGTTCGTTAAACAAGAACGAGGGTTTAGTCCTTCAACTAAGGATGATGAGTTTGAATATGATCCTATCGAATCTCAAACTAAGAATCCTGACCAATGTCGACAAACTCGATCAATCTCAAGAGTAGAGAAATTTTACAAGACGTGCTTTGTTCAATTACATACCCTCGTCCAAGTATTATTGGAAGTGATTAAATTGAACAAGTTGGACTTTAATTTCACTCAAGCCGAACTTGAATTGGACCCCGAAACTCTGTTTTTTAAACAACCCGAGGCTGACCACATGGAAAATAAGGAAAAGAAGAAACGAGCGATTCATTTCGTCCTACTTTCTCAATTGGAAACGGCTAATGTTAAAGAAATCACTCTTAAGGCTAGTCTGACCATAATCACCCTCATGCTTCGATGGTTTAAAATCAGTCATATTCTCAAGGAATATTATTTACTGTCAATTCTTTTTGATCAACAATTCTTTGCCATTTCCTTGGATTATATTAGCAAAGGGTTTAACAATGCTAATTTGCAAACGGAGCCACCGAAATCAAGTAATGATTTGGTCGAATATGAAACCATCATTAACCAGAATAAGATTATGAATCCCAAGGTTAATATTCCTCAATTTGAATTCTTTACCAATTGTTTATCTAGTGGTCATGATGATTTATTGATTCATGAACAAGCGATTCCTCTCATAAACAAGGTCAAGACGCTGACGTTACCCAAAGTTCCCGATGAAAATTATATCAACCACGTTTACTTGCCGCTGTTTAATGCCAACTATTGCTTTATTTTAAGCAATTTGTTATCAATTAATAACAAGATATTACTCAAGAATCAAACCCAACGGATCTTTACCATGAATGAGTTGAAACCACTGGAATTGTATAAAATGATCTTATTAAATTTTGATTGTGATGCCATCACCACTCCCATCCTCAAGACGTTAAAGAAACTTGTACCTTATCAAGGACGTAAATGGAAACTGAGTAATATGGATTTAATCAGTCAAATTTATCTCAAATTGAGATTACTGTTAAAAGATAATTGGTTAAGTGGTAAAGATCTTGAGACCGACCTTAATAATCTGTACGACCAGGAGATTGCCTTGAGAGCATTACTCCAATTCTACAACATTAGTCGATACCCTGATGAGATGGAACAAATTGGTTACCATATCAAAGAAGAATTGGATATTCCAAGTCTTTCGTTGGATGAAGAACCCTGGTGAACAAAAGTCATTATTATCATTAAAATCTATGTACAAATACCAAAATAACATGCAATGCTAACCGCGATGGGATCTGGAGTAATCCTTTGGCGTGATTTCGGCGACCTTTCTCTTTCTGTCTTCGGTGAAAAGACAGTGTCTCCGGGCACGAGGGTCATAGAGGATAAGGTTAAGCTTCTGGTGGGATCTGGGGATGTTAAACCACTTTTCGTAGCCGGTTTTAGCCGCCGACACGAGCTTAATCATGGTATGGGTACCCTTTGGTTTGGCCATGACTGATAAAAAGTGAAAAATGAGATGTGGATTAAATGTGAGCATCGATGCACCGATGTTTTACTACTAAACCTATATGGGCACGCGCGCTTTGGCGAGTTTTCAGAACACGTCCACCCACAACATGCTCAAGATTGTTTGGTTTCTTGGGATGATGGCGGCGCTTGTAGCGGCGCTCCACCTTGAAGTTCCTGCTCTGTCTAATCCTGTACCTGTGTGTATCCGTGATTTTGTCGGACAAGACCAATTGGTGGTGGTCAACATCAAGTCTCAAGGGGGCGACGGTAACGTATTGGACGTCAAGGTGACCGATTCCCTTGGTAATACCCATGGTAAGAAGAAGAATATTGTTGGCAACACTCGAATTGCCTTTACTTCCCACTCGGCTGTGGCATTTGACGTGTGCTTTGAAAACAAGGTGCTGGGGTCTCACATTGGCGCCAAGGAAGTGGAATTGGATATTGAACTGGGGGCAGCGGCTCGGGACTGGAATGCCGTTCAAGAAATGGAAAAATTAAAGCCCAATGAAATCGGAATGAAGCGGTCGATGGAATTGTTACGGGAAGTCTCCGACGAAATGCAATACTTACAAGCAAGAGAAGAAAGAATGAGAAACACCAATGAATCCACCAATTCTCGGGTCAAATGGTTCTCCATGTTGATCATCTCGGCGTTGGTGGGATTGGGAGTGTGGCAGATCCAATACTTGAGATCTTATTTCAAGTCAAAGCATATTATTTAGGCAATCCCATGCCCGTTCTATAAACGTGTAGACCCCTCACAAAATCACACAACATCCGTCCTTTTCCTTGTCGGAAGTAACGAGAAGCGACATCCGGGTGGCAAACTCAAACACATCATCAACCCCCTCGCCAGTTAAACTCAGACTCTCCATATATTTCTTAGCATTAATTTCGCTGGCAGCAGCATCGCCCTGGTGGGTCTGAACAAACTTATTCGAATTGGTCAGCGTCCTTAAATCCTTCTTTAATCCCACCAAAATAAACGGAGCAGTGGGACAATATTTGCGTACTTCGTCCACCCACTTGGTTTTGGCATTATCCAATGATTCCGGCACATCGAGGGCAAACGCTATCAAAATGACGTGGGAATTGGCATACAGCAACGGCCGTAACCGTTCGTACTCTTCCTGGCCAGCGGTATCCCACAAAGCCAATTGAACCGGTTTCCCGTCGACTCGACAATCGGTGACATAGTTTTCAAATACGGTGGGATGGTATTCGGTAGGGAATTCTCCTAGGGTAAACACGTAGAGGAGCGATGTTTTGCCACAGGCGCCATCGCCCACAATCACCAACTTTCGCTTAATCACTTCCGACATCAATAGACACGCACCCAGATGCCAGGCACTATTGTCCACTATCGCTCAGGTTCCGTTACCAACCACCTCGCTGATGGTCGTCACCCGTCGACGCTGTTGATGAGAACACGGATTGCGCACGACGGCCACCCCGCCACGTCTAGACTTCGGCTCATCTGTGAAGGAACGCCGGAAGGCAAGTGGGGGCAGTGGGGGCTTTCACAAAGTGGTGGACCCTGGATGTTTCACCTTCGGTGACCC